>JAJIBD010023454.1:0-90249 GCA_021461705.1 Cryptotis parvus
CACTTTAAAATAAAAAAACAAGAAAAAGAGACCGGTGATGAAGTATAAGCAGGGCTTTTGCCGCATGCGGCTGACCTGAGTTCAATTGCAGCAACTGTAGTGGTCACACCTGAGCTTTACTGGAATAATTTACAGAGTGCACCGCCAGGAACAGTCCCTGAGCATAGCCAGAACTGGAAGTATGACCCAAAGTGACCAAAAAATCCCAAGAGGGCTGGGAGTGTGCAGGCGCAAGCCGGCGGTGCCCTGGGACATGGTAGAGCCCCAGGTCTCGGCAGAAGGTGGAACTACAACCCCAGAAGTCGAGCAGAAGCGGAAGTAAGCGGACATTTTGAACTCTCACACCGGCCTATCTCCCCCTCAGGTATTCTCCCTGGGTAGTGCGGCTGGCGGCGGCAACGCTCATGCGGCACTTAGTAACAAAAACTAGGAAGTTCAACACCAAGGGGAAGGTAATACCCTCAAGAAAAAAGAAACAGTACACTAGAGGAATCTATCCTGAACACACGCAACACCATGGGAACACACGCAGATCCCCGGCTCGAAGAACAGATGAAGGGAATCGACCCTGAAGACTCAAAAAAGAATACAGATGTGCAAGATCTCTCTGACAATGAAATTAGAGAAGAAATTGGTAGGATGTTTAAGGAGCTCAACGAAAAAAATGGAGCAGATGTCCAATAAAATACAGGAGAACATAAGCGAAGCAGTTGAAAGGGCAGTCAATAAATTACGGGAGGAAATGAGAGCAGAAATGAGAACCATGCAAATAGAAATATCATCGCTTAAAAACTCAGTAGATGAAATGAAAAAACACAATAGGGGCTCCCAACAGTAGGATGACAGCAGCGGAAGAGAGAATCAGTGAGACTGAAGATGAGCTGCAGAAAGCACTCAGAGAACTACATAAGATGGAAAAAGACCGGAAAATGGATCAGCAACAGAACAGAGAACAATGGGATGAAGCCAGGCAGAGCAACATAAGAATCATCGGAGTCCCAGAGGGACAGGAAAAGTAACCCCAAGGGAAATTAAAACAGTCAAAAACATCCTGGCTGAAAAGTTCCCCAAGTTAAAGGACGAAGGCATCCAGATCCAAGAAGCCCGATGCGTACCAGCAAGAAGAGACCCCAATAGAAAGACCCCAAGACACATCCTAGTCAAAGTAATGGTGCCATAGACAGAGACATAATTCTTCCAGGCAGCAAGATCAAAGAAGGAAATTGCACACAAAGGAGCATCCATTCGACTTTCAGCAGACTTCTCAGAAGACACCCTCAAGCCCGAAGGCAGTGGTGGGATATAGTAAAAAAACTCAATGAAATGAATGCCTCAGCAAGAATTCTTTATCCAGCTAAACTCTCACTCAGATTTGAAGGACAGATATACAACTTCTTGGATAAACAACAGCTTAGGAACTTTGTAAAATCAAAAACCAACCTTAAAAAGAAGGACTGAAAGATCTACTATAAGATGAGACATAACCCAAAGAACAACCAACCTATACAGAAAGATGGCACAAAATCCCATGACAATAATCTCTCTCAATGTCAATGGTCTAAATGCACCAGTTAAGAGACACAGAGTGGCAAAATGGATCAAAAAATTGAATCCGACATTCTGCTGCCTTCAAGAAACACACCTGAACAATCGGAGCAAAGACAGGCTCAAAATAAAAGGCTGGAAAACAATCCTTCACTCAAACAACCCATCCAAAAAGGCTGGGGTAGCCATACTGGTATCCGACAACATAGACTTCAGGCTGAAGAAGGTCAGAAGGGACAGTGAAGGTCACTTCTTAATAGTCAAGGAAGCAAATATCAGGAAGAAATCACGCTATTAAACATATATGCACCCAACGAGGGGCCAGCAAAATACCTAAAACAACTACTAATAGACTTCAAAGAAGACATTGACAGCAACACAATTGTAGTTGGAGACTTCCAACACTGCTCTATCAACCCTGGATAGATCAACAAGATTGAAACTTACCAAGGAAATACTGGCCCTAAAAGAAGAGATGGAAGAAAGAGGGCTGGTAGACATATACAGGGCATTTCATCCCCAAAAGCTGAATACACTTTCTTCTCAGTGCACATGGAACATACTCCAAAATAGATCACATGCTGAGCCATAAATCATACCTCCATAAAATCAAGAAGATAGAAATTGTGCCAACTATTTTTTCAGACCATGATGCACTGAAAATAGAAGTTAATTGTACACAAAAAATGGAGACCAATACCAAGTACCTGGAAACTAAACAGCTCACTGCTGAACAACCAGCAAGTCATAAAAGAAATCAAAGAGGAAATCCAAAGATTCCTGGAAACAAATGAGACTGAAGACACGGATTACCAGAACTTGTGGGATACAGCAAAAGCAGTGTTAAGAGGCAAGTTCATAGCTCTTCAAGCATTCATCAGAAAAGAAGAAAAGGCCATCAAAAACAGTCTGACTTCACAACTTAAGATCTTAGAGAGTGATCAACAAAAGGAGCCCAACCTGAGCAGAAAGAAAGAAATAATAAAACTTAGAGCAGAAATCAATGAGATGGAATGTCAAAAAACAATCCAGAAGATCAACAAAACCAAAAGCTGGTTCTTTGAAAAAATAAACAAGATTGACAAACCACTTGCAAGACTTGTAAGAAAAGGAAAAGAGAGAACCCAAATAAATAGAATCAGAAATGAAAACGGGGACATCACAACAGAAACCACAGAAATTCAAAAGATCATCAGAGATTACTATGAGAGCATGTATGCCACGAAACAAGAGAACCTAGAAGAAATGGACAAATTCCTGAATTCCTATAGCCTCCCAAGTCTGCAACAAGAAGATTTGGAATACCTCAGCAAACCTATCTCCATCGAGGAGATAGAATCGGTAATCAAAAATCTCCCCAAACACAAAAGCCCAGGTCCAGATGGATTCACCAGTGAATTCTACAAAACCTTTAAAGAGGACCTACTCCCAATTCTTTTTTCAAGCTCTTCCGACAAATTGAAGAAACAGAAACACTCCCAAATAGCTATTACGAGGCACATATCACCCTGATACCCAAAGCAGACAGAGATGTCACAAAAAGGAAAACTACAGACCAATCTCCCTGATGAATACAGATGCTAAGATCTTCAACAAAATACTAGCAAAGAGACTCCAAAGAGTCATCAAGATTTACACCCGGGAATGCAAGGATGGTTCAACATCAGCCAAGTCAATCAACATAATACATCATATCAACAAAAGAAAAATAAAAACCATATGATCATATCAATAGATGCAAGAGAAGGCATTTGACAAGATTCAACACCCGTTCATGATAAAAGCTCTCCGTAAAATGGGGATTGAAGGAACCTTCCTCAAGATAATCCAGGCCATCTACCACAAGCCCACAGCGAGCATCATTCTCAATGGGGAAAAACTGAAAGCCTTCCCCTTAAGATCAGGGACAAGACAAGGCTGCCCACTCTCACCACTTCTATTCAATATAGTACTGGAAGTACTTGCCATAGCAATCAGGGAAGAAAAAAGAGCATTAAGGGCATCCAGATAGGAAGGGAAGAAGCCGAAGTTATCACTATTTGCAGATGACATGACATTACACCTGGAAAACCCGAAACTCTCTACCAAGAGGCTCCTAGAAATAATACATTCCTATAGTAGAGTGGCAGGGTACAAAATCAATACCCAAAAAGTCAATGGCCTTCCTATATGCAAACAGCGAAAGAGAAGAAAGGGATATTAAAGAAACTATCCCATTCACAGTTGTGCCACAGAAAATCAAATACCTAGGAATCAGTTTGACAAAGAATGTAAAGGATCTCTACAAAGAAAACTACAAAACGTTACTTCAGGAAATAAAAGAGGACCTGAGGAAATGGAGACATATCCCTGCTCATGGATTGGAAGGATTAACATTATCAAAATGGTAATACTCCCTAGGAGCTTTATACAGATTCAATGTGGTCCCTATAAAGATACCCATGATGTTCTTCAAAGAAATTGAACAAACACTCCTGAAATTTGTATGGAATAATAAAACCCACGAATAGCTAAAGCAATCCTTGGGAAAAAGAAGATGGGAGGTATCACTTTCCCCAACCTCAAGCTCTACTACAGAGCAGTTGTAGTTAAGACAGTGTGGTATTGGTATAGAGACAGACCCGTAGACCTATGGAATAGAACTGAATATCCTGAAGCACACTCTCAAATATACAACCACTTAATCTTCGATAAAAGGAGCAAAAAATACTAAGTGGAGCAAAGAAAGCCTCTTCAACAAATGGTGCTGGGAAAACTGGGCAGCTACGTGTAAAAAAATGAACTTAGACCTCCTTCTAACGCCATGCACAAAAGTCAGATCAAAATGGATTCTAGATCTCAATATCAGACATGAATCTATAAGGTACATCGAAGAAAACATAGGAGAAACGCTCTACGACATCGAAACGAAAAGTATCTTTAAAGGCGACACACCACTGACCAAGCAAATGGAAGCAAAGATAAACAAATGGGATTATATAAAAGTGAAAAGCTTCTGCACCTCAAAAGAAACGGTGACCAAGATACAAAGACAATCCACAGAGTGGGAAAGGATATTCACCCAATACCCATCTGACAAGGGGTTAATATCCAGGATATATCCAGCCACTGGTAGCACTCCACAAGAAAAAAACAGCCAACCCCATCAAAAAATGGGGAGAAAGAAATGAACAGAAGCTTCCAAAAAGAAGAAATTCGAATGGCCAAAAGGCATATGAAGAGAGTGCTCTTCATCTTTAATCATCAGGGGAGATGCAAATCAAAACAACAATGAGGTACCATCTCACACCACAGAGACTGGCACACATCCAAAACAGCAAGAACAACCGGTGCTGGCGTGGATGTGGGGGAAAAAAGGGACTCTCATCCACTGTTGGTGGGAGGTGCCGACTGGTCCAGCCCTTTTGGGAAACAATATGGGCATTCCTCCGAAAACTAGATATTGAGCTCCCATTTGAGCCAGCAATAGCACTCCTGGGAATATACCGAGAGACCGAAAAACACATAGCAGAAACACTATCTGTACTTCTTTATTCATCTCTGCGCTATTCACTATAGCTAGAATCTGGAAACAACCTAAATGCCCAAGAACAGAGGACTGGCTAAAAGAAACTGTGGTACATCTACACTATGGAATACTATGCAGCTGTCAGAAAAGATGAAATTATGAAATTTACCTGCAAATGGATGGACATTGGAGACTATCATGCTGAGTGAAATTAGTCAGAAGGAAAAGGACAGATATAGAATGACTGCATTCATTAATAGGATATAAATAGATACCAGTGTTTTACTAAATGTGGGAAATGGTAGTGGCAGATTAAAACTCACCAGTGAATATACACAAAGAGACTTAAGTGATAAACTCTAAATATCTGCAGGGCTAGCCACAATGTGTAAAAGAAGAGGGAGAGAGTTGCAGAGACAGAGAGAGAGAGAGAGAGAGGGACACCTGCTATTGAGGCAGCCTGGGGGTGGGCGGGAGGGTGGTACATTGGTGGTGGAAATGGGGCACTGGTGGAGGGATGGGTGCTGGTATACTGTACTACCAAGAACCAATTATGAACACCTTTGTAATTGTATGTCTCACGGTGGTATAATAAAATAATTTTTAAAAAATTAAAGAAAATCCAGAGGAGCTCTCAATGCCAAGTCTTTGATTGTCTAGAGCTGAAAGAACTCCTTCTAGAAGGGCATGCATGTCTGTGTCCTTATGGCTCTCTCCTTCCCTTCTTACTCCCTGACTAAGCATTGTTAGGACCACTAACAACCCCTGCATTTGACTCTCAGAAACCAACAGGAGAGACTAATCATACAGAGAAATGCTAAAATGATACTAGGTGTTGCACTTCTAAATAATATCTACTTATGCTATTTTTATTTGCTGTTACATTTCAAAGAACAGTTATATAAAATTACAAAATAAATGCAAACTGAAATGTTGTTTGTAGCTCTGGGGGATTTCAAGAAACGTGGTACATTTATCCCTGCATTTAAAAGGCATCCACTTCCCTCAATGGCTGCAAGGTTCACATATAGTTAAAGAAACCTGTTTCATGTAAGTTACTCCTTTAACTTCAATTCTTCCAGCTCTTCTGACCTCATTTGCTGATAGTATAATTCATCTTACAACCCTACATAAATTCACTCCTCAAGTCACTTCCCCCAAGGCTATTCTCCCATGAACCACATGCAAGTAAATTGCTTATCCTGCCCCCGCCCCACACGTAGAGGCAGGGGTCACTATGCCTTCTTGTACAATTTCAGCTCAAATAGAGTGGCTCCCTCTTTGAATTATTAAATGAGAACACAAATGTTTTCCATCTATACTCTAATGTCACCTGTGCTTGCCATTCCCATGCAGTTTACAGAGATAACCATCTATCTACAGATCCAAAGACGACATTTGTGTTCTCAGGTGACCTGACCACCAGCGTGAATTTGGAATCTCAAACAGAGGCAAGGGAAAAAAAGAAAAATCCCTATTTTAAGTCTGGTAAAAAGAAGGCAGCATTTTTTGCAACAAGCCATTGACTGGGCAATTGCATAGTAAAATTAAAGATTTGTGTGTTTATTTTTCTTTTCATTAACTCCTAGGCATTTTTGTTTGTTTTGTTTTGGGGTCAGACCTGACAATGGGGGTTATTCTTGGCTCTGCACTCAGGAATCACTCCAGGTGGTGCTTGGGGACCTTATGATGATGCTGGGATCAAACCCAAATCGACCACATTCAAGGCAATAACCTTTCCTGCTGGACTATCTCATAGGCCCCTCGCCTCATTTATTTTTATCAAATATCTAATTCTGTCAAGATGAAATCCCAAATTCTGTAATTTTTTCCAAGACTTTTATGTTATACTACTCTTTACAAAATGCATACTCTCTACTTTTAGCTTCCATTTGATTCATAAGATATGTGTAAAAGACAAGTATCACTGATTCAAAGTTATAGGTATGTCAACAACACATTAGTCTATAAGAATTCCTCACCTCTTTTCTCTTCTCAGAAAATCACAAATTGGGTATATTCCTTTCTACTCAGTTTTTCTACTCCTAAATCAAGATTTGTCTCTTCACTCCATACTGAATTCACAGAAACCTCAGAGAAATCTAGGTTATGAATGTTATTGATAACATCATAATGTCTGGTCCTTTGTAATTTAACAGAGAATCACATTAACTCACATCAGCCATGTACTTTGCAATTCACCAGCGCTTACATTAGTGATGCTGATCACCACTTTGTTAGGTCGGCATTATTACTATCAATATTTTACCAGAAAAGATACGATAAAAGAATTAACATGATCTGTAAGGTGAGGACATGGGAAAGCCTCCAACCTAAAGATTAAATTATATATATATAATTTAATATATATTAAATATATATAATATATATAATTTTATAAATAAGGTGATATATATATCACCTTATGCAGGGAACAACCTGAATCAGTAAAAGTTCTATTTTGACCTTGCAATTATTAACCCTTTTATTTCTTCAAAAGTGTAATAGCCTTTCAGTTATAAGGTTACAGTCTTAATAGCTTGAGTTACAATGTGGGGCTAATCAGACCCATCAGAGTAATTTTCAAACTCTTTAAATGCTGGATTTTTCTCTAACTGGTTTTTCTCATCCCCTTCTAAGCTTTTCTTCCTTCTTCCCTTTGCTCTGTTAGTGAAATACTAACTCTAATCCTGGCTAAAGCTAACAAGTGCAGCATTATAGGAAAGGGTATGTGTAATGGATTCAAATGGGTGGAAATAAGATTAGGGACATGACTCAAGCACTAGTTAGGAACATCTTTTTATTTCAGATAAAAAATATGGTTCTAAAAATGAAATCCATTAGCATCAGTCACTGCTTCATATAGGCACTACTGAGAAAGTAAAACATGTATGTGCCTACCCAAGGTGTATTGAACTTTCTAAAAACCAAATTACTGGTCCAGGCCCTGAATATACTAGGGGCAGAGTCCAGAATCCATATAAAAATATGTGTTTTAGCAAGTATTCTGATGAATAGTAAAAGTATGAGAAACATTGTCCTTGAAGACTCTATAGCCATGACATTTTGAACAAAAACACCTTCATCACAACTTTTGAAAACTAAATAAGATATTATAGATAAAATGAATGCACCATGCCTAAACAATAAGCAATGTTAACATGTTAGCTTTAATCAGTGTTTAGAATAGGCTAGTAAAAGTGGGAATATTATATGAATTTCCCCATATGAGTGTTGGAGCCCACCAGGAGAAATCCCTGAGGGGCAGATACAAGAACATCAAAAGTAGAGTAAAAATAAGATTGAAAAGTGTTCTCCTAGGGGACTGAGTCTTGATAAGTTTCACTCATTTCTCTTCTACTTACCAGAACTCTAAATACATTATTTTTTTCTAGGAATATGTTTGATTTGGTTGAATAAATGAATGCCTAAAAAAAGTTAACATTGTCTAAAAACAATACCACAATTCCACAATACAAAAATGCCTTTTTTTTCAAGCTGACCCTGTGTCTCCCAAAAGCTTTCATAAAAGATTAAATACAAGAAGGTCTAGTGTATAACCAAATTTCCTGGTCCTGACACATTTACAGTTTAACAAAACACTGAAGCTCCTAATTAAAAAAATAATAAGCCTGTCTATTATGGCAACACAAGCGTGACAGGGCACTTGCATGCACTACAGCTGTTGCCCTGCTCTGCAAGCTTTGCCCTCCGAAGCTTTCAATTAAAAAGCATCTCCAAACTCACTCCTTAAACCATATGCAGATCCTGAAAGCCTTTTCTTCTTCCTTTGTAAAATGTTAAATGAAAGACAGATTGGAAAAGGATGTCATACACACACACACACACACACACACACAAACACCATTCAGTAGCTAGTTTAGAAAGCTTCATTTCCGCTTTCCTTTTCCCCTTTAATACAGGATTTGCTAAGTGACCTTGAATAATTTAGTGGGCAATTTTGAGCTTCTATGTGCAATTAAACAACAAACAAAAAAACAACAAAAAAGATGATGTCTGCTGCCTGGGACTGTGCTAAGAGCTTTTAGTGCTATCTGAAACATTCTAAAAATATCCTGCTACATATACATTTTACATTTGCACTAGGAACAAATTCAATGACTAAAAAAAATTAATGAGTTTAATTCTATCTCATACCTGACACTGGAAGTTTTCTCATGGCTACTATTCCCTTCTAGGCAATACAAGAAGCAAGTTCTCTTCAAGCCCATGTTTCCCTTGGAACACGTATTTCAATTGGTTGTCTTTATGTTTCTTTTGCTTGCTAATGTCCTTCTGGAGAAGACTGCATTTTCCCTTGAACACATTTGCCCTCATTTTCTCCTCTCATTCTTACATCTTTCTAAGCAAATTTCAATCAATAACTACCTGAAAAAAGAGGATTAATGCAATATGCAGTTTGTGTTCTAAATCTAAGGAATGCTCCTTTGTATGAAATTTCCTTCTTTGATCTTTGATCTTGTTGTTTGTAGTATTGTTTCTCTATAGTACTTGTCATTCTGATTAAAATATCCCTTGAAGTCTTTTTTATTAGGGTCTTTTAGCTGGTACTCTTCGAGCTTCTTGGATTTGGATGCTTATAATCTCCCACTCTGGGAACTTTTCAGAAATGAAATCTTTAACTGTTTCTACCTTTTTGGGTTGCCTCCCTCTCCCTCTAGGCCTCTGATGATTTTTATGTATTTCCTCATGAATTAATACCAATGTTCTCTTGCCTACTTTTGAGCTATTTTGAGGGTTTTTTCCCCATCTTCTGTTGTTGCCTGAGTGCTTTCTGCAGTTCCTCTTCAAGCTTGCTGATTCTGTCTTCAGCTATTGGCATTCTACTGTTAAGAGCAGCCATTGAGTTTTTTTATTTCATCTACCAATTTTTTTATTAATGATACTTCCCTGTAGTTTTATTATTTATGCTCTAATTTCCTCTTGTATTTTATTGGCTGTTCATTGCACAATTTCTTTCATATCTTCCAGTATTTTATTGGATATCTGTTCCACTATTTGTTTACTTGTTTCAATTATTACAACCTTGAAAGTGTTTTTTTGAGCTCATTAAACATCCTCACCATTTCATTTCTGAATTCTTTATAAGAGATATTTTGTATGCAGATATTCCTTATTGAAGCCCAGGCTCAATTTTAAGAATTAATTTTAAGAATTAATATATACATGATATATATATTAATATATATTAATTATTAAAAATCTGGCCCATACATATAGATCATATATTGGTTATTATGAGAGATATATGATATTATCCATGCTGGCCGGAATCGGAGTGGAGTTTTGGGCCCTGCCCTTTCCTCTGCCTCCATGCCAGTTGCCCCAGAGAGAGAGAGACCCACCCATGCCAGACTCAGCTAATTTGCAACCCCCGGAAGAGATCCAGACCCATCCTCTTCAGATCCATAGCTGTGCTGCTCAGCCGGCCCCATGTGGAAGCAACACATGGAGCTGACCTCCTGATAAGGGGCTCGGCCCTACCCTGGCCAAGTCCAACATTGCTCCAAGGGTTTGTTCCTATGAACGGGGGGAGAGACCATGCTGGCCTAACTCGGAGTGGAGTTTTAGGCCCCGCGCCAGACCCACATGTCTCTTGGCATGTGGCCAAAGCGGCCTCGAGATATTTTTATAGGATACTGAATTTTGCATAAGGTTCTTCCCAATGTCTTTCACATTTATACATAGTAAACAGTTACAGACATGTTTTAACTAATACCAGTAAGTCTGGCAAGAAGCCAGTACAAACCACACATCATGTAGTCAGTCATTCTAAACATCCAGACTCCATAGTTCCTCAGAGGTCCATCCAAGAGAAAACCTGATCTTCCCCCTTTAAGTTTCATCAGTAAATGCTCGATTTGAGAGCCTTCTACTGAGACTACACCAACCACACGGTAAAGCCTAGCGAGCTACAGTGTTTTATTTACTTTTTATGCCAAAGACTAGTAACTATTATGGACCTCAGCTCCATAACCTGAAGAATGGTTTCGGGCTCCTCCTGTCCCTGTAGCAAGTAGATGCCCTTGGGTTGCACTTGCTTGTGACAGGACTAATGGTGAAGTTACTAGTGCCCACTCGAGCAAATCGATCAACAATGGAAAGACAGTGTTGTAGTTTCCATAATTTAAATTGATAAAAGATTCGATTAGATATAAAATAGATATTAGAGAGAAAGATATTCCACATTTGTTTGTACATTTATCCATTGATGTGCCACTTGTTTTTTCCACATCTTGAATATCATAGGTATTATAAATAATGCTGCAGTGAATACATGAGTACAGGTATTTTTTTCAACATGGTATCAACTTTCTTATTAATTTATATTTATTTGTATAAAGTATTTCTAAATGTAATTTTTTGCTGTTTTGGGTGATGACGGAAAACTTTATATTCCTATCAAAAAGTACACTAAGGTTTCCTTTTATCCACATCCTAGACAACACTTGTCATTTACTGTATATAAACAATATCCATTCTAATTGGCAAATGTAATATCTTATTGTAGTTTTATTTGCATCTCCCTAATGATGATTAATGTTGAGCACCTCTCAGGTTTGCCATCAGTCTGTCTTCTTTAGAAAGAATTTATTCAATACTTATGCTTATTTAAAAAATCATATTATTATTGGTTTATGTGAGTTCTTTATATGCCTTAAATCTGTTCCCCTTCATCATTTAGATGTTTTGCATATATTTCCCCCTATTCATTAAGTTATATTTTCATTTTGTTCATTCTTTCCTTTGCTGTGCTTAAGATTTTTAGTTTTATGGAGCTTCACTGGTTTGTTTTTGCCTTTGGTGATTTTTTTTTCTGATGTCAGATTTATAAAAAAAAATCACTTCTAAGACTAATGTCAAGGAACTTCCTATGTGTATCTTATCATATGAGTTTTATGGCTTTAGGTCTTCTGAGTTCAAGTCTTTAATCCAGTTTTGAGTTAAAGTTGGTGTTTGGTTCAAGATTATGGTGGAGAGAAAAATTAGATTTTTACTGTGCTTAGGAAACTCCTGGAATTGCAGCAGGAGGATAAACTGAAAGTCTCTAGTTAAACGATTGTTGAAATTTTCGTAGGAGAGTGATAAGCAATGACTGTTAGAATATACTAAATTCCCTAAGGGGACTAGCTAAGAATGTGATTGATTAATAAAATTAATAAAATGAAATAGAGTTGATAGACCTGAAGGATTGATTCAACGGAGGCAAGAGAGAAAATGAGTACTGATGATACTTGTAAATTGAACACCAAAAATGAGACATTTGGAGTATTTGTTGTTTTCTCATGTCAGCATTTAGGGAGTTCAGGGATGTCAGGGGGTTTAGTGATGAAAGCTAAATTTTACTTTGACATAGTTGCTCTTCAATATTTTGAGGTTCCAGTAGAAAGACACTTGTGAGGAGTCAAAATAGGACAAAGTAATTCTTTAATATAAGCTAAAACTTTAATAAGTAATTTCGTAAGATGCCAGGTAATGCAGTAACAGAGTGCTTGTCTTGCACACCATTGATATGTTCCATACACAACACCGCATTTGTTCTCCTAAACACTGCCAGGAGTGATGGAGTGATCAATGAGTGGAAAGACAGGGTAAGCCCAGAGCACATTTTTTATGCCTTTGCCATACTTCCTCCCCATAAAAGTATTTAGTAAATTCAGGGGCCGGAGCTATAGTCCAGTGGGTAGGGTGTTTGCCTTGCACGCGGCCGTCCCATGCTGGTCTGGTTCAATCCCTGGCATCCCATATGGTCCCCCTGAGCACCGCCAGGAGTAGTTCCTGAGTGCAGAGCCAGGAGAGACCCCTGAGCATAGCTGGGTGTGACCCCAAAAAGCAAAAAAAAAAATGTATTTAGTAAATTCAATCTTGACCATGCAGAGAGATTTTGGTTATTGTTCTACTCTAATATTTATTTGTTTATTTGTTTGTTTATTTATTTTTTGCTTTTTTTGGTCACACTCAGTGAAGATCAGTAGTTACTCCTGGCTCTGCACTCAGGAACTTATTCCTGGCAGAGTTCAGGGGACCATATGGGATGCCAGTATCAAACCTGGGTCGGTCACATGCAACATAAACACCCTATCCACTGCACTATCTCTTCCAGAACCTATTGTTCTACTCTTAAGGTTAAATAATTTTTAAAAAAATTCAGACCCTAAATCTATTATATTTTAATGCAATGTGCGTCTCTCTCTCTGCATTAAACTGAGAAAGGGATAGGCAGACTGCACCTATCAGTGTTTGATGAAAGTTAACAAGCAAACGCTAATGAAAATGAGAAATATTTGATGTATTCTAGAGGTCCTTTTCTCATTCTATTAGGTAGAATACTCTGACTTTGGCCCTCCACCTTCTAAGGAAGAGGAAGTGGTATGAAGATATTCATACAAAATGTACATTCATAGGAATGCTACAAATACCACTAACCATTTAAAGATTCCTACAATAGTTGTGATCAAGCCCAGTGTCTGGATGCTCATGGAATTTGGCAAACCTGGTTGAGTCTCCATCATAAAATCTAATGACTAAAGAATAAGCTATGAGGAGAGGTTGGGGAGACGAGAGGAGTTTTAAAATACAACCTAGAGAACAACAGATTCTCTCAAATATAGGAAACAGGAATAAGTTTCTCTGCCCTCAACCCCAAACAAAAAGTTTCATAACTTGACACATAGAGAAAGTTGTGTGGTAACATTCAACAGGGTATTTTTCTGATATGACTGCCCTAGCTTTCATGTTGTAATTGGATTCTTGATGGATCTGTTATTCTTCAAGTTGCTGATAACTGGCAGGTGACTCTTGTTAGACACAGAAGAACGGGAAAAAATGAACACTTTCTGGGAGAGGTTATATAACAATTGAAAGTAGAAGTGAATCTAATCATGAGTATTTTGGATGTATTAGAGCCCATAGTGTGTAGAAAGCCATCAAAGGGATAGGACAATCTCAAGAATAGTTTAGAGAAATATCTCCACTGTGAATATCTGTTTTCAAAATAAATTCCCAGATATCTTGCACAAACAGTAGCGACAGGTACTAGAATTTTTCTTTCAAACTGAAGTTATTTAGAGTTGTCACACAGGATACCCAGCAGTTTTAGAAGGGATATTACTCTAAATGGCCAAATGTGCAAAGCCCAGCAAAGCCCATATTGTGACTCTACAAGACCATTTCATTAGAAACAGTAGGACATAGCTTTTTCTGAGTTGGGCTTAAGAACCTTGAACAATCAAAAGGAATTTGGTTGTGCCCAAGTGGGCTCGTATATTTAGACTAAAAGACAGTAATACAGAGTGGGAGGTGAAGACATTCTACGATCTCCCATTCTACAGAAAATGTCAGAATCTACTGCAGTGCTCTAATCTGACCTAGAGCAGTCTTACTCTGTCTCAAAAGCCAAATGTTTTCATTCCCTCTCACAGAGAACAATGGGATGAAAGGAATGGACAAGTTATGAGAAAGAATTAACTGACATATTATTGCAAAATAAATTTATCCTTGAAATGTGTGGACTTATTCTTTGTTGTTTTTGATTCTTTTTATTGTGTTTTTCTTTGTTTCTGCTCTGCTCCATTTCCCAGAGTAAGGGAATTTTTTTTCCCAAGAAACCTTGCCAAAATGTCTCAGCTATCAAGTTACAGATCCAGGATTTAAATCCATATTGCTCTTAATTCACCCAATGTGTGACTCATACTGTGTTCCTATTACGTATGAAAGGGTAAAAAGTCAGTCAATGATCAGCTAAGCTCCCAAGGAAAAAAAAAGAAAACAGTAGATAATCATTCCAAGACAGGCACAAGTATCCCAGTACATGACAGATAATAAGTCCTCAACAAATATATGAAGACTATGAATAAATGACAAAGATATTGAATCTTAATGGGAAGTAGATAGTTTTATTGTTTTATAATTTCATCTTGCTCTTCCTTCTCAATCTGAAACTCTCCCTTGTACCACATACCATTTCTTTCTCGTCTCATAGTCTGATTCTAACTTTTTTTAACAGGTTATAATGTGTTGGGAATTTTCTTGCTTTTTATGCCAATGAGGTACAAAGTGACCAATTCTTCCTACTTGTATCAATGAAACATTTGCTGGTTGGCAATTGGATAATAGTCATGAACTGACCCCTGAATAATTGATTATTCAGTATTATCTCTTTTCCTGAAGACATCCACTATGTCCCACAGGAGGACAATAGAATAGCTCCAGCATATTATTAGGGCACAGTGTATGAATCTCTCTGTTTAATCTCAGACAAATATTTGTGCCACTGTCTATAAAATGAACATAAAATAGTATCTTCAATTTCATTGTAGAGTCATTAAGATGAGCTGATAAGGTAAAACATATAAGGCACTTAGCGCCATGTCCTAATACATGGTAAGATTTAAATACAGCATTTCAACTACTTTGTGCCATGAAATTAGCTATGACCATAAGTGAGGAAGATTTAACCATTACAGTGTTTTCTTGACTTTCCTAAAGAAAGTTCTTGATTCACAATCACCATCCCTTTTTGTTTGAAGAACTTTCTGATCACTCTGAACCTTGATATTCAGTTTCAACATTTTTATTACAACCTGAGGACCTAGCTTGACTTTCCGGAATTCCTGATAGTAGGCAAATTATGCATTCAAGATTCCCTGGAAATCAAACTAGAAATCGCTTGCTAATTGTCTAGAATCAGACAGGTGACTTTCTAGCTTCTAAATTAAAAGTCTCCTCTTAAGAAAAGTGTCTGCAATAAAGTGGGGGGGTGAGGGAATCTGGCGACATTGGTGGTAGGAAATGTGCACTGGTGGAGGGATGGGTGCTGGAACACTGCATGGCTGAAACCCAAACACGAACAGCTTTGTAACGGTCTACCTCATTGTGGTATAACAAAATTTAAAACAAAAAAAATAATAAATCTGTTATACAATTGGAATAATAATTTTAAAAATCTCTTCTCAGGAAGTTTATAAATAAAATAACTTTATATTCCATTATTAATGGGGATCACAGCCCGGATCATCGAGACCCACGATGCAGTCTTTTTCAAGTCCGGCCCAGGTATGCTGATTCAGAGACTCACATACATGGGGGCAGAGCTGCTACTGGCACTCCCTGTGCCCAGCCTCTCATGAGGCACCCAGGAGGGATGGCAGGTTCTAGCCCTGGCCCACCACATCAGCAGAGCCTCACAAGAAGCCAGACAACCTACCCACTCCATGAGGGCCACCATTTTCCACATCTGGACTCTCCTATCGTCAGAACTCCACCCAGCAGAAGAGTCTGTCACAGCCCTGATGAACCACAAGCACCGCGTGGTTCATCAATAAATGCTGGATTTAGAGGTGACTACAAGAGTATGCCACCCGCACGGCAGAGCCTGGCAAGTCTCCGTGTCGTATTTGATATGCCAAATACCAGTAAAAATTATAGACCTCATTTCCATGACCTGTTGTAATGGTTTGAGGCTCTTTATGTTCCTGGAGCAAGCATATGCCCTTGGGCTCTACTAACATGAGACAGGACATATGGAGATGTTACTGGTGCCCACTTGAGAAAATTGATGATGAACAGGAGGACAGTGATACAGTGATTAATGGGGAAAGTATTCCCTAAGCCTGGGTTCTCCTGACATATAATTCAGCAAAATTTATTTTATTCAGTCAATGTGTATTAGGAGCAAGAGATAAAAAGAATCAAACTATTTGAGTAATCACCTATACTATGTATTAAAGCTTAAATGACATTGCATCTGTTTCTGAAATATTAGTCTATCAAGTTGTTACATTCCTCAACTCACATACTGATAACGCATTTAATGTGTTTTGATCCTCCAGTAGAACTCAACACTATACATAACTTGAAATAAAAGGTATTGAGCAAAACTAAAAATTCATTCGAACAACATAAAATTGGAGCCATTCACTGCAAACACTTAAAACAAAGTGATTTACAGAGACAAAAAATATTAAATAATACCTGGGTTCGAAGTGGTGCCAATGGAGGGGTAATATGTCACCTGCCACCAACTCCCTATCCCAGGTAGACCCCAGGAAATTTTATCCCCTGCACCTAAACTGCTGAGAGAAAAGCCAATGAAGATAAAGAAATAAATTATCACCAACACTGAGTTGAATCCATGAGGAACTTTCCCCAAACTCCTTGATACTAGATGGGTACAGAGTCATTCAGGTTATCTCTGAGAGCAGCCTCCATGCCAATGCTACCACTGAAAAATTAAGCACCAGACATAATTAAGAAGTGGAAGAGTTCACCCGTTCTAATGATGGACAACAAAAGCCTTGGAAGGATCCCAAGCGTGCAAGACCATCCTAATCTCCTGAAAGGGGATTTCAAAATGACAGTGATTATGCAGTTCACTGAATTGAAAACAATAGAGGAGAGTTTCAACAAGGGAAGAGAACATATGAGAAAACTGCAATTAGAAACCACTGATTTGAAGAGTATAGTAGAATAAGTGTTAGGATAACAGAATGAATTGTCAGATGAAGGAAAAAAGAAGGAAAGAATTAAGAAACATGAAGAAAGCATTAAAGATCTACATTTAAGCCCCAAGAGAAATGACATCAGAAAAATATGAGCATCAGTAAGAGCGGAGACTGGGGAAGTTTGCACAAGAAAAATAATATAAAACAATTCTGAAATCTGAAGATCAGTGTCCAGATCCAGAAAAACTCACAGTTTCATATGAGAATAATTACAAATGAAGAAACAAAAATAATCAGACCAATAATCAGATCATGTTTAGAATGACAAGAGACCAGACAATACGATCCATTGAACAGTAAGAGCAAACCTAAAAATTACCTATAAGGAAGCCTTTATAAAAAGTACAGCAAACCATACAAATGATACCCTACAGACTAGAAAAGAATGGCATGCTCTAGCAAACTTATTGAATAAAGTAATTATCTAATCATAACTTCTTCATTCAGCTGTCTGATCATTCAAATTTTATCTTCATAAAAATTCACGCATAAAGACATATACACACCAAGGTCTATCAAATTATATGTAATAGTCAACATACAGAAATAACATACGTGCCCATAAAATAATAAGTAGATAAAGAAATTGTGATATAATATATAGTGAAATATTATTTCATCATTTTTGAGAAAAGATAAAATATTTTATCTTTTTTATCTTTTATGAGAAAAGATGAAAGCTTGAAATTTGCTACAGCTTGTATGAAATTGAAGGAATATATGCTAAGTAAAATGAATTTGAAAGGAAAAGACAAATATTAGAACATTGTTCTTACATACAGAATGTAAAGAAGCACAGTAGGGGTTATGTAATGAAAGTCTGCAGGAAAAACAGACCCTGAGCTATGGTGATTAGAACAGTGATCTTAAGGTGCTAAGCCTAGAGACAGAAGGAAGCATATTGGTAGTCTAAGTGATAGCCTACCAAGTAATATAAAAGTAATATTGTTTGGTGCTATTGCAAAAAATATCTATTTTAAATTAAACTAGTATTTCCATTTTGTATAAAAGCTAACAAATGTGATGATATAAAAGTGATTTAAATTTCAGTCTTTATAGTCAGTAGGATCTAAATTTGAATTCTGTTTCAAATATAACACAATATCCCATAAGAAAATATGAATATCTTTATAATCCTCAGTTCCTTTATAAGTAATGTGGAAATAAAGTAATCACCCAGAAGATTGTTCTAAGGATTAAATGATTTTATATGTAAAGGATTTAGTACCATTCAACAGGAAGTAGATATATAATTGCTATCATAATTATAAATTCATAAGTATGTTTAAACAAAATAATGCCTTAAAGCTTCTAATTAGAGTTATATGCCAAGAGGTGAATGCTAAGACATTTTAACAAATATCTATTTCTGTACAATAATTAGAATTTGGACAAGGAGCTCCCTAACATAAAATGAGGCAGAAGAATATAACTCTGAGATATCCCAATGACAAGCATTAGTCCAATATCTACTCTACTGGAGAGCCCCTCAATGACAAGAAATACAGCTACAAACCAAGTGACCACACTAATTGGCTATACATCTACCATCCATGTTTACAGAGTTTCATTTTCCCATTCCCTGGGGGCCAATAAATTGATCTTAGAAAGCCATTACTTTCATTTCTCATGCAACTGAATCTTGATTACTCAGGGAAAAGCTCCTGGACATTTGTGAAGGTGGTTTCCATAACTTTTGAAATATTCTGAGATAAATATACAAATTGTGATGCATACAGGAAAATGTTAGACTTGTTCAAAATTATATTTTTTTCAATGAATTAAATTGTATCATTTAAAAAATATATACTTAGGGGCCGGAGAAATAGCCCAGCAGGTAGAGCAT
Source organism: Cryptotis parvus (assembly GCA_021461705.1). Taxonomy (NCBI): domain Eukaryota; kingdom Metazoa; phylum Chordata; class Mammalia; order Eulipotyphla; family Soricidae; genus Cryptotis; species Cryptotis parvus. The sequence goes on from JAJIBD010023454.1 coordinate 19,424, forward strand.
TTGCCTGGCACGCGGCCGGCCCATGCCTGCCCGGGTTCGATCCCTGGCATCCCATATGGTCCCCCAAGCACCGCCAGGAGTAATTCCTGAGTGCAGAGCCAGGAGAAACCCCTGAGCATTGCCAGGTGTGACCCAAAAAAGCAAAAAAAAAATGTACTTAGGTCTTCTTCAACTATTGCATTTAAAAATGATCATTTAGGCTCCACCGTGATAGTACAGTAGGTAGGATACTACTTTCCTTGCACACTGCTGACTCGAGTTTGATTTCTGGCACTCCAAATGATCCCCTGAGCCCCACTGAAAGTTATCCTTTAGCACAGACACAGAAGTAAGCTTAAAACACTGCCAGGTGTGTCCCCAAAGCAAAACAAAACAAAGCAAAAAAAGAAAGGTGATTCTATAGTTATAATATGTCAATATTTTGATAATTGCTCTAGGCTTATTCAAAACTCCATGCTCAAGAATAGCTCAAATTAATGCTTAAGTGTCCACAGGTTGGCTCTTGGGGCTTTCAGCAGCATTGGGTAAGGTAAGGGGAAGCTGCCTACCCCACTCTGAGAAGAACACAGAGATTTCAGTCTAACTATATAGTGCTAGATAAAACCTGTTTCAAGTTTTACCGCTGAACTGTTGCTCTGACCCTCAATGTGGTTACTTTCATCAACTTTTATACCTTATTCTATGAAAGAACCTCAATTTCAGTATGAGTGGAAGTGGTGATAGTGGATCTATTTGCCTTATCCTGACCACAGGGAGAAATCAGGAAATATTATAGTTAAGTATGAGGTTAACTGGGTTTTTAATTAAAGGCCTATAAATTTGAAAATATTCCCCAGCACCACATTTCCAATCTGTTCTACCTTATAATTCTCCCAATGATTCTTTTCCTTTTAATGGTAACAAATCCTTCAAATACACAGGGCATTGCTCGTGGAATGCAGTGGAAATTACGGTGGCTCCATTTTTCTTGAGGAAAAGAGTGGGAGGAAAAAACATTAAAATATTACCCTAGAAGTCCAAGCTTCTAAGATTAAACCTTCTGCTCTTCTTTGTCTTGTATTCTCTTTTTTTTTTTTTTGGGGTCACACCTAGTGATACTGAGGTTACTCCTAGCTCTCAGAAATTACTATGGCTGTGTTTGGGGGATCATATGGCATGCTGGGGATTGAACTTGGGACAGCCAGTGCAAGGCAAACTCCCTACCCACTGTACTATCGCTTTGGCCCATGTCTTGTACTCTTATCAGATACTCAGTTGTCAGCACTCACCCTATCCCCACTAAAGCACACAAATTCAATTGCACAACAGGTCACAGTGTTATTTGCTACATCTCTTTTATGTACATCTGTAGCCTTCACTTTTCTGTCCTACCCCTTATTCAAACTGCCATAAACTCTTTCCTGAATTGAGCAAGAGATTTCTCACTGATCTTCCTACACTGTGCCTGTTTCATTCCAATCTGTTGCTTTCCAAAATCAAAAAATCTTTTATAAAGTAAAACTTCATTTTCTTACCTTAAAACTCTCTCTATATTGTCTAATTAGTCTAAAGAAAATTCTTAGTTTACAAGAAGCTATCCAGTCTCATAACAATGTTGTCTCCTTACACTAGAGAAATTTCTATATTTTGAAGCAAATTCTTTGTTATAGTTTCCAAGAGACTATCCATCTCATTTAAGCCAAAGTGCGGTTTTCTCAATAGGAAACTTTCCCTTTGGCTGTTTAATAGAGCAGTACTAGGCACCCTAGAGTCAAATTGCTTAGATCCAAAACTTTGCTATAGCAAACTACGAGATGTCCAGCCCTTTCCAAACCTTTCCATCAGTAAACATATTTTTTATAAAGGATAAAGCTAAGACTTGTGAGGCTGGGGAGATAGATGAGGATAATATGCCTTGAGTGCTCAAAGAGCCTAGTTTGATCTTGACCTCATGGCCCTGTCTGAGCATAAGAGTAGTCCAGAGAACCCAGGCACAAAACGAGTGTCACTGGTTGACTTCACCTGTGGAGCCAAGCATAGCCCCATTACTGATCTGAGCACCCAACTGTGTGGCAAGTGGAGTCCACTGCATGGGAAACCCATCAAACAAACAAAACTGAAAACGTTGTAACCGCAGAATTGGATGTGTCACATGAATTCCTTAAAACAGGGACTGCTGGGGCCGGAGCGATAGCCCAGCGGGTAGGGCGTTGCCTTGCACACGGCCGGTCTGTGCCGGCCTGGGTTCGATCCCCGGCATCCCATATGGTCCCCCGAGCACCGCCAGGAGAAATTCCTGAGTGCAGAGCCAGGAGAAACCCCTGAGCATTGCCGGGTGTGACCCAAAAAAACAAAAACAAAAACAAAAAAAAACCAGGGACTGCTGCCCTGTCAGATAAGGCACAATTTATCTTGATTACCATTACGCTTATCCCTTTTTGGCTAACTATAAATGCGTCCCACAGGGCAGGTGTGAGCTCAAACTACTAAGACACTGTAGCAAAATGAGAATAATTCTGGAAGGCAGCAGATCCCCATAAAGGGATTTTCTTTTTTCCTTCCTCGCAGTCCACTCCACTCCCTAGCTAATATTCCCCACCCCCAAAGCAAGCAGTACTCCACTGCACTCACATCCACCTTTCCAGAGCACCAATACGATGAGTTTACAAGAAGGGAAATTTCCAGTGGGGTTTGTCATTGTGACATTTATTAAATTGGCACTTTGATTTCTAAAGAAGGAGCTTTGTTTGCCTGTGTTTTCCCTATTCTTCCTGCTCCCTTTTCTCTACAGATGCAGCTTTTAAAGACTTAATTAGAGCAATAAAAAATACCAATTTTGCCTCCCCCTATCCCTCCTCATACACCCTTTTAATAACAAGTAAAAGTTGAGAGCCAGCTGTGGCTGAATGCTGTTTGAAAGCTGCTCCCAATCTGAAGTTTCAGTTTTCTCTGCTTGGAGGCACATTTGAAAATTAGTGCTGATACGTGCAAATGAATTTGTGACGGAGGAAAACATATATAGATGAAGTCTAAGGTGCTCTGAAGACTGCTGGGGAATAAAGATGAATTGTGAGGAGTTTTCTATCAATGGAGGTGGCAGACAATACAGGGAACTAATTTCAGATTCTCTCATCAGTGTTTCTCCTAAGAAGAACTATGGTAATCTTTTGCTAACACCCTACCTGTGTCTGGGGCCTTTCTGCTTTCCTGTTTCCTTCCTACAGGTGTCTAAGTTTGTCACGCCTCTACACTTGTCACTGAAGGCCATTTTTATCTCTGAGAATGATTAACAAGTTGTGAATATGGAGCTAAAATTTTGCCTATTTGAATAATCTTGAGAAGCAGTTTATTGTTTTTTTTAGCTGGGGTAGGTAGATTTTTTAAGCCACAGCTGCTTATACTTAGCTCTGTGCTCAAGATCACTCCTGACAGTACTTTGGGAACCATATGCATTTCCAGGGATCAAACCAAGATCAGCCATGTGCAAGGTAAATACTTTAACTGGTATTTACCAGTTATTTCTAGTTCTTAACTCTATTTCTTGAGTAAACAGAGTATTGGGCTCTATTTTTCGGCCAAGATTTTATTTTTGTCAAAGCTTAAATGCAAACAAGAAACCTCTAAATGTGTTTTGCTTCCTCCAGTCCCACCCCTGCTTTTGAGTATCAACAGATGCTGAAGAGATGACTCAAAGAACTGGAACACAATGTGGCATGTGCTAGCCCCATGTTCCATCCCCAGTACCCCAGGTCACCAACAGTAAATGCATCTCAATCTGAGAACAAAACTGTTCTCTAATACAGGGCTATTTCTGGCCCAATATTCTTAGGCTACCTGAGCACTTCTTTGGAAAGTGAAAATTAAATAGATATTTATTAAAGCATTTATAATAACAAAGCATATGACTTTTACAGGAATCTAAAAATATGGATTCCAGTGAAAGGAAAACAAAAAATGAAAAGAAAACTTGAAATTTTCAGAAAATTGAACTGGATGTGGTGATATAAAAAAGAAGAATGAAAAGGGTTATATCAAACTGATGGTAAAGGAAAACATGGTTTAGTGAAGCTCTTTAAGTGATTTGCATTGTTCTCTTGAGTACTTGTTTTCAGTAGTTTCTGGGGTACACCCCAAAGGAGACCACCACCCCAGTCCTTGTTTGATGCAGAATTCCATTAGCCATCATCCCCTTTTATGATTGTTTTTCTCACGCTCCAGCTAAGACCCAAAGTATAACCCTTTATAAAGTATGTTTTCAATGATCACCATGAATAGGCTCTTAGGAACTATGTAATGAATGCAGGTTCTTGACTAATAATGTTGTCATATGTCTGCTGGGATTATTTTATTTTCTCATCAACATTACAATTGGACAAGCTTGTTTGAAAAAAATGACTTCATTAAAGGATCTGCTGTACAAGTGCATGCTGTGGTTAAAAGAAGGAAAGAGCTTGGATTTCTTATGGTTCAAGGCCAGGCAATGCAATACCACTTACAGCAAAAACATCTTAATTGGATCCTCCAAATTCATTGGATTATCCATGATCTCGCTAATTTGACAAGAATTTATGCAGTCTTGCTCTCTACCAGGATGTTGCTTTTTGTGACCTCATTTTTAGCTAGGGATAATGGCGTTCCAACCTCATCATTATTATGTACTATTGCTATCATTAAGGACTAGAAATAATGTATGGGAAGGGTTAAATATGACAGGCACATGGGACAGTTTTCAAATATTTAGCTATCATTATCATTAGTATTATTGTTTTCCAGTTCCAAAAAGAGCAGTCTAGAAATTCATGATTGTATAGGTTTTAGAGATGATCTCTCCTAAGAACAGATGAGCAATACCACAGGAAGTGAATTATTCAGTCACATAAGTGAGGAGTAGAATCACGGGAAGAATAGGGGGAAGTTGGTAGAGTGACAGGGAAAGCAAGGGCACATGAAGCCAGGCAAACGTCAGAGCCCCTTACATTTACACCAATAGAGCTCTTCCTCTGATGGCTGCCATATTATACTTTGTTGTGTTTATTTTCTGTTTGGGGGATTTTTACCATCTGTATAAAAGTTAAAAAATAAGTAAGTCTATGGATTTTGTTTTGGAGATTTTTGCCTTTGGTTGTATAATTTGGTTTTATATTGACACTGGAAGCATAAACCCACCCCCCACATCACCTACATATCTGACTTCTTATGACACAGGGGTGTCTCACAGTCAGCCTGGCTCTTCACAGCTCAGGTCCGCTAATAGCATAGTAACTTATTCATGTCTCATAGCTCCTCTGACTTAGAAGCTAAAAGTTTGAAAGCAACCTGAATTTCATGTCATACACTAGGTGAACAACTAGTGGCTATGGAATTAAATTTTAGAGAATAAAATACGCTGTACCAGGTCAAGAAAACTAAATCAGGAGGGCAGAACTATAATGCAGTGAGTAGGGCATTTACCTTGCAAGCAGCCAAGCTGGGTTCGATCCCCAGTATCCCATATGGTTCCCTGAGCATGGCCAGGAATAATTCCTGACTGTAGATCCAGTAGTAACTCCTGAGCATAGCTGGGAGTGACACAAAAAAGAAAAAGAAACAGAGAGATAGAAAATTAAAACCGGATTGGATAAGGTGTGAGAACAAGATAAGATAAGGTGGGGCAGGTTGGGAAGAATGGAATGCAATAAAACTCACAGTTGCCAGATTTTATAGAGTATATTGAAATTGAAAAATAGTTTACATTTAAAAGCTTTGAAAAATATTTGAAGTGGGGTATGTACTAGGTCATTACAAGATAAGAATTTTAATTAATAATCAGGGGCTGGAGCGATAGCACAGCGGGAAGGGCATTGTTTTTGTTTTTTTGTTTTGTTTTTTTTTGGGTCACACCCAGCGGCATTCAGGGTTTACTCCTGGCTCTTGGCTCAGGAATTACTCCTGGTGGAGCTCGGAGAACCATATGGGTTGCATGGGTCGGCCGTGTGCAAGGCAAATGCCCTACCCGCTGTGCTACAATTCCCCCCCACCCTCCCAAAGGCAGTTGCCTTGCATGTAGCCAATCCAGGTTTGATACCCGACATCCCATGTGGTCCTACGAAGTACCACCAGGAGTAATTCCTGAGTACAGGGCCAGGAGTAACCCCTGAGCATTGCCGGGTATGGCCCAAAGAAAAATATCAAATAAATTATTAAAGAATAAATAAATTAAATAAAGAAAATTTAATTATTAAAATTTTAAATTATTTATTAATTATTAAATTGGTAAACTAGTTGTTAATATTTGTTAATTATTAAAGTCTTAAATTATTTGTTAATTTAACAAATAAACTAATAAAGAAGTTGGGGGGTTGTTATTCTTGACTTTTGTTATGGGTTATTTTTTAATCCATAAGATTGAGGTGTTGTTTTCTTTAAAGTAATTTCTGACTATGTAAATACTTAGGCAGTATCTAAACAGCCAAACAGAATGTGGAATTGGTGATGGACCAGACCAGCTGCTACCCAATAGAGCCCTTTAACTATGCTTTCAGTTTATTAGAACATAATAAGCTCAACTAAAAATGTTTTAATATGTGTGCATTACTTAACAGCCTGGGAATATTTCTAATTATTATTGAGTTTATCATTGTGACTATAGTACTCTTTTTTTGCATTTCTGGAGACTGGTTAAGATGCAAATGATACTTTATGAATAATCATTGGGATAGAAGATTCATAATTAATTTGACCCCTCCCTGTCACACACAATAAAACAAAATAATTTCTTAAAAAATACAAACTGATTCAGATGAAGACAGAATAAATGCTATTAAATTTATTAAACTCCATAGCTGGAAACTATGCAAAGTATGTTGTGCCTCACAGACGACTGAACAGAAATATGTGCAATATCAACACAGCATTTGACTAAGAATATTGTGTCCATCCATGGTAGACTACTCAGAAGAGGAGGGAAGACCCAGCAAGAGGAGCAGATCAGAGACTGAGTAGTAGTATAATGACTGGAAGTAGTTCAGGCAATGGAGTGATGAATAGATTAGAGACTCCCACTCTTCATTCAGGATAGAGGGTGTATGTGAAGTGTCCCACTTAGGTGGATAATAAGCGCATCTTGAAGAGGATAAAGATAACTGTTAATCTCTAACCATCCAGTAGGTTCCAGTCCTGGGACTGGGAATTTCAAGAATTTAGAAACCCAGAAAAGGTAGGCTTTTTTGTCATAGAAACAGAAAGTTCTAGAGGGCAGTTCAATCCTTTACTGCATGAACCAAAGTTCAGGTCATAGTCTGGCCCAGGATCTAATAGAGCTAGAGTGTTCACTCATGAACAAAACACAGACCTGCACTCACAGGCTAGTACATATCTTGTCTCTTGGTGCATCTTGTCCAATGCACCAACTCTCTATGACACTTCCTTCCTTCTGATCACTCAACAGCCACCAGGTCTAGTTCATCCCAATCACTGTATCTCACAACATGGAGAGGCTGTGAAGCAAAGACATTCAGTTTTAAGATATCCCTTTCAAAGTTTTTCAGTAGTTTGAAAGTTTAAAATTTCAAAAATAAATCATTAAAATAGTCCTTTTAAACTTTTTCACTACTTTTTGGTATTAAACGATGTAAATAATATCATTTTCGTATTAATCAGCCAACTTTTTTATCCCTACCCAAAGAGAAATCCAATTAGATGCTATTATTTTTTGGGGTTTTTTTTTGGTGGTCAATAGTCTTTTTTATTTTCTTATAAAAATTACAAAAATGTTCATGTTTGGATTTCGGCCATACAGTGTTCAGATGTTATTATTTGATAGCAAGAGAATGGGAGTTGGAGGTTATCAATAGCTTGTTTTCTACTTCTGACACTCAAAATGACTTATTTAGTTACTTAATTATTTAGTTATTTTCTTTCAGGAAATATTAAAGAAGGGAATATTCTGAATTGCAAAAATGATTTGAAAAACTTTATATGGAATTAAAGTTGCAAACAATACAATTTCTTAGGACAAATATTAAAATACATCCTTGCAAGGTATTGGATTCAATCCCAAGAGCTACATGACTTTTGAGCACTGAAAATGACTCCTCAAATCGCAGCAGGAAGCTGGATATTTGACTAAATGGAGTGGGACACATACTCGAGCAATCAGATGTAGTCACTAATTTTGTTAAGAAAATTTTTGAAAATTGTTATATCTCATCATAGGGACATGATGTCCTTATTAGAGGTTTTAATAAGTTGTTGTTACTTGCTAAAATTCTGTGCAAAGGATTTTGTTAATTGAGCTTGTCTGGCTTCTATTTTACATTCCCATCTGATATGATATCCTACAGTGGTTAGTAGTCCTTACAGCTATCACATACTCCAGAAAAACCCAGAATATTTAACTGGGTTCTGAACTTACATGGTGGCAATGATGGAATGCAGGTGTCTCCATTGGGGATTTATGATGTATGGGAGCTTGAGGGAAGGCAGCCCACCGTGACACTTAGAAGGCCCAGAGTTTTCAGTCAAAATAACATCCCGGTGTACTTGAAATTCTCAGAAGTTTGACATCTCCATGAAACTTAGTCTTAAGTTAAGTTAAGACTTAGACATGGAGTTAGCCATAGACGTGGTGGCAGCTGTTGGGATATGAGCTTTAGCAGGGTGTGAGCTTGGTCCTGACCTCCCTCTTGAGGTTGGCCCCAGAAGCATCAGCGAGGAACTGGTGTACCTAAGAAATTTTCTGCCACTGTTACCTTTTATTTTTTAAAAGGGAATAATTTCTAAAGCTATGGAGCTGAGTGATTTGCATTTGTCACCTCCCCACCCAACTCATACTAAAAGTCACCATTCAGAATATCAATAACTTTGGAAACATGTCTGGATACTTATAATGTCCCTAGCATATGTAGATGAAAAGGTATGTTTAATTTATGTTATCTCATATATTTTTTCCTTTTAAATAATTAGATAACTCATTAGATATACTTTACACTTGATATTTTGCATGAGAGTTTTAGACACAAATTTGAAAAAGTGAAGAACTAATATGCATATGATGACTGCAATATATAAGAACTAAACTGGATGAATTGGGACGAAATTGGATGACTTACATATATATATTATATACATATATACTCATAGATGTATATATCATATCATATTATATCATATCATATTATATTATATTTACTCTCAGTGGCAGCGAAATAGAAGACCTCAAAGAAAAATACTGGTAAAGACTATATACCTGACAATTGACTTGGTCATTTTGATTCAATAAACAACTGACAAGTACCTATTATTAATTTTAGGCCACATGTAGATGCTGTGTATAATCATGAGCTTATAGGTCAGTCTGAAGATAGACATAATCAACTAGCTCATAATCAATCATAGAATGATAACAATGCAGCATAGAGTGAGATTCACACAGTGCTTTGGAAACATGAACAGATATTTTTTTTAATTTTTTATTTTTACAATTACAAAGATATACAATTAAAAAGTTCATATTTGGGTTTTTGTCATACAGTGTTGCAGCACCCATCCCGCCACCAGTGCCCATCTCCCACCACCAACGCCCCCGGTTCCCTCCCCCTCTCCCCAGCCCTCCTCCATGGCAGGTTCTTTATTTCTTTCCGTTTCTCTCTCTTTCTCTTTTCCTTCCCCTCCATACTATGGATTACAGAACATACATTAAAGGGTTGTCATGTGTATCTTTTTGCCTCTATTTAATGCTCAGTTCTAGGTTGGCATAAGTACCCTCAACAATTGTTAGCTCACTGTTCCATTTTCTGTCTTACCTAGCCTCTGACTCCCACACGTTTGTGATAATTTATTTCCACCTTTGACAGGACCTCCTGATGTATGTTTCACTTGACCTTGGATATTGGTATCATAATATGTACCTATACATTTATGTTATGCAGATAAATGCAGTCATTCTGTATCTGTCTCTCTCCTTCTGGCTAATTTCGCTCAACATAATCTTCTCCATGTCCATCCATTTGTAGGCAAATTTTATAACTTCATTTTTCCTAACAGCTGCATAGTATTCCATTGTGTAGATGTACCAAAGCTTTTTATCCAGTCATCGATTTTCGGGCACTCTGGTTGCTTCCAGATTCTGGCTATTGTGAATAATGCTGCTATGAACATAAAAGTAGGGATGGTGTTTCCGCTGCGTATCTTTGGCTTCCCAGAGTAGATTCCCAGGAGTGGTATCGCTGGGTCAAATGGGAGTTCAATTTCTAGTCTTTGGAGGAAAGTCCATATTGTTTTCCAGAAAGGCTGTACCAGCCGGCATTCCCACCAACAATGGATGAGTGTCCCCTTTTCCCCACACCCACGCCAGCACTTGTTGTTCTTGTTCTTTTGAATATGTGCCAGTCTCTGTGGTGTAAAGTGGTATCTCATTGTTGTTTTGATTTGCATCTCTCTGATGATTAGTGATGATGAGCATTTTTTCATATGTTTTTTGCCATTCGAATTTCTTCCTTGCTGAAGTTTCTGTTCATTTCTTCTCCCCATTTTTTGATGGGGTTGTTTGTTTTCTTCTTGTAAAGTTCTACCAGTGCCTGATATATCCTGGATATTAACCCCTTATCAGATGGGTATTGGGTGAATATTCTTTCCCATTCTGTGGACTGCTTTTGTATCTTAGTCACTGTTTCTTTTTGAGGTGCAGAAGCTCTTCAGTCTCAGGTAGTCCCATATGTTTATCTTTTCTTCTAGTTGCTTTGTTAGTGATGTTTCATCTTTGAAGATGCCTTTAGCTTCAATGTCATGGAGGGTTTTTCCTATATTTTCTTCAATGTACTTTATGGATTCAAGTCTGATATTGAGATCTTTAATCCACTTTGATCTGATTTTTGTGCATGGTGTTAGACACAGGTCCAAATTCATTCTTTTTACATGTCGCTGCCCAGTTTTCCCAACACCACTTATTGAAGAGGCTTTCCTTACTCCATTTTAGACTCGTTGCACCTTTATCAAAGATTAAATGATCATGTGTTTGAGGTTGGGTGTCAGGATACTCAATTCTATTCCATAGGTCCTCGGGTCTGTTTTTATTCCAATACCATGCTGTTTTAATTACTACTGCCTTGTAGTACAGTTTGAAGTTGGGTAAGGTGATGCCTCCCATCTTCTTTTTCCCGAGGATTGCTTTAGCTATCCTTGGGGGTTTATCGTTCCATACAAATTTCAGGATTGTTTGGTCAATTTCTTTGAAGAATGTCATGGGTATCCTTATAGGGACTGCATTGAATCTGTACAGAGCTCTAGGGAGTATTGGATGGGGAGAATCATGAACAGATATTCTGATGTAGTTTGGAATCAGGGGAGATTTCTGTTAGAATAGGACATGAAATATACGATATGGTTTATTATATTTGGAACCAGTAAATCTGTTATCTTAAGAGATACTGAAAGGAATTTTCACTGCAATTTGATTTAAATATTTTATCATCCATAAAACATTGATTCTTTTAACCTACTTCATATTGTCACTTGTCACTTGTCTTCCTGTTGTTTATTGATTTGCTCGAGTGGGCACCAGTAATATCATTATATATTCTGTTGCAAGCTAGTGTAGCCCAAGAATATCTGCTCACTCCTGGAACATGAAGAGCCTCAAACCATTTTATCAGGTCATGGGAATGAGGTCTATAATTATTACTTGTTTTTGGCATATCAAATGCAATATGGGCATCTTGCCAGGCTCTGCCGCATAGGTGGTACACTCTCAGTAGTAGGCTCTCCTCTCATGCATTTACTGATTAACCTCAATAGGGAAAGATCATCTTTTCTCTTGGGTGGAGCTCTGAGGAGCTGTGGAATTCAGATGTTGAGAATGACTGACCTCATGGTATAGGGCTTTCTCTGACTTCTTGCTAAACTCACTGGGATAACGTGCCATGGCTAGACCTGCCTAGATCTGTATACAGTGTAAGATGTGAAAGATCCTGGGAAGGACCTGGTCCTAACTTCCAGTATTATATAAAAGTATTGCATGGCCATTTTGTGGCTGTGCACCAGTGCAGCTGTGAGTCTGGAGTGTGTCTCTTCTGGTGTGACTGGCTATGGTGGTTGGGAGTTCACAGCCACACCTGCCAACATGGAGGTGGAGGAATGGGAGGAGGAGCCCAAATCCCCACTCTAAGTCCAGCAGGCGTGGCCCTCTGCACATGTGAGGGAACCCTAGGAGTTATTTTGGACACGGCCAGGGGCTGGTTGAGCCATTTACAGCCCTCCCGGAAGTCCATAGGCTGCTCCACATGGGGCTAAGCAGCGCAGAGGTGTATCTGAAGTGGTTGGGTCTGGAGTATCTCTCTTCCAGTGTAGCTGACTGTGGTGGTTGGGAACTCAAAGCTACACCTGCTGACATGGAGGTGGAGGAACTTCATATATTGCAGAAGGAATAGTCTGGAAGAGAAGGAAAAGAGAAAGAGAGAGAAAGGGAAAGAAATAAAGACCCTGCCATGGAGGTGGGCTGGGGAAGGGGAGGGAACCGTGGATGTTGGTGGTGGGAGATGGGCACTGGTGGAGGGACGGGTGCTGGAACACTGTATGACCAAAACCCAAACATGAACTTTTTTAATTGTACATCTTTTTTATTTGTATATCTCACGGTGGTATAATAAAATACTTAAAAAAATTTTAAGATAGTATTTCCCTTAGTTATTAGAGTATTCGCCCAACACATTTTCCCCCCAACAACTGGTTTGTTTCATAATAGTAATTAAAAGGTCTCTCATCTTGTTCATCTACCATCCTAGTTTCTAAGGAATTCCACCCCAACTCAAACTCATATTCCAAGTATAACAGTTTGAATTCATTCTCTCATTCACTTCCTTCATGAGATCACAAGATTATGGGTCTGCAAGCATTCATCAGGAAAGAAGAAAGGGCCAACGTAAATAATTTAATCTCACAGTTTAAGAGCTTGGAAAATAACCAACAAAAGGAGCCCCACCCAGGCAGAAAAAGGGAACAATAAAATAGAGCAGAAATGAACGAACTGGAATTCCAAAAAAGCAATCCAAAAAATCAATGAAACCAAGAATTGGTATCACTTGTATCACTTGTATTACTGGTCTTCCCATTGTTCATCAATTTTCTCAAGCAGGCACCAGGAACTTCTCTATTCATTGGGAATGAGGTCCATTATTGTTACTGTTTTTGGAATATCAAATACACCACAGGTAGCTTGCCAGGCTCTGCAATAACTCTGGGTTCATAAACAAGATCGAAAAACACTTGCAAGACTCACAAGGAAAGGGAGAGAAACAACCCTAAGAAATTTAATCAGAAATGATCTGGGGGTTTCATAACAGAAACCATAGAATTTCAAAGATAATCAGAGATTACTTTGAGAGACTGTGTGCCACAAAACTAGAGAACCTAAAGGTAATGGACAGATTCATGGATACCTAACAACCTCCCAAGGCTGAATAAAGACTTATAAAACTTAAACAAGCCTATCAACTACAAGGAATTTGATATAGTAATGAGAAGTCTTCCCATATATTAAAGCCCAGGTCCAGATGGATTCACTAGTTAATTGTTCCAAACCTTTAGAGGAACTATTGCCAGTCCTTTTCAAGCTTTTTTTAGGAAATTGAAGAAGCAGAAACAATCCCAAACAGTTTCTACAAGGCACATATCCCCTGATAACCAAATCAAACGAAGACATTACAAAAACAAAATTACAGACCAATATCCCCAAGGAACATAGATACAAAGATCTTCAACAAAATACTAGTAAAGAGAATCCAAAAACTCACAAAAAATATTATGCACCATGACCAAGTAGGACTAATCAAGGGGATGCAATGATGGTTCAGCAATCGCAAATCACTTGATCACTTGATCACTTGACATCCTGTTATTCGTCAATTTGCTCCAAGGGCTCCAGTAATGTTTCTATTTGTCCTTGTCACTTGCCAATGTAGCCAAAGCATCTGCTTGCTCCAGGAATACAAAGAGCCTCAAACCATTCGTTCCAGGGTTTTGATGAAGAAGTCTGACCTACTTGTAGGTAGGTGGCAATGTGATCATTTGACATTCCATGGGATCCAGTCAGTAACTGCTCTAGTCCTGCAGTCGTCTCCAAGTTGCATTACATGTAGAGCCCATTAAATTTTCAATGTCTTGGCAACGAGACAGCATCCCTGACTCTGGATCATTGATGGAGGTCGGAACTCCAGATTCCTTCTCTCTCATTGAGTGAGGCATAATATTCCACACATAACTCTTTTGATTCCTCTTTAGGAGACCTGAATAACATTCTCATCCTGCTTTCATAGGGCTCAGTTCTCTGAGGCATATGTTAATGCAGGGAGAATGGTGGAGTCGAAGAGGCGTGCCCGAGCCGGAGGTTCTTTGTCCTTTTACCTATTTCTTCTATGCTCTTGAAGGTGCTCCGTTCTGCTCTCTTCTTCCTGTGCAGCTCCAGTTTTAGGTCGTTCATCATGTTGAGTTCTTGACCTAGGTACACATGACTGCTGCATTCGAGTGTTTGTTCTGTTGAGAGTGAATGGAGCATCGGGAAATAGTTTGTTTTTCATGAACATTGTTTTGTTGAGATTTGGCTGCAGACCTATCTATCCACATTCACAGCCAAAGTCAACCAACATTTGTGCCGCTTGGCTCTTGTTTTGTGTTATTAGAATGACATCATCAGCAAAGAGAGGTGGTGTATTGGTGTAGCTGATCCTCTGTCTTCATTTCCATTCCTTCCCATTCTGATTGTTGCATGATGTTCTCGAGGGTGGTGCTAAAGAGTTTTGGTGAAATGGCATCACCCTGCCAAACCCTCTTTTGACATCAATGATCACTTCCTTGTAGAATAGTGAGATCCTGGTGGTGAATCTGAAATACAGCTCATGAAGGATCTCGATGTATTGAGTTTGAACTCCCTTTTGGCTAGGGCTTCAATCTTCAATCTTCAGTCTCCACAGAATCAAAGGCTTTATTTAAATCAATGAACGTGAGACAGAGCGGCATCTTGTACTCCCTACAAACCTCAATAAGCTTGGTTACTGTGTGGATATGGTCAGTTGTGCTGAATCCTTTCCGGAAGCAGCTTGCTCTCATGGTTATCCTTCATCTAATGTTCTGCCAATCCTGTTCAGGATGACTTGAGTGAACAGCTTGTAGATGACAGACAGCAGTCAGATGGGGCAATAGATGCCAGTGTCGTGGATGTCTCCCTTCTTGAACAGTAGAACTGTCTTGCTGGTTTTCCATTGGGAGGGCCCCTTGCATTCAGATATTTAGCGTGTGAAGAGCCGAGCCAATGTATTGATGAGTACTGATGGCAGATTTTTCAGTTGTTCGGTTCTGACTTTGTCTGGGCCTGGTGTTATTCCCTTCTTTACTGATAAAATGGCATGTCGGATTTCAGAAGTCAGTCAGATGACTGATTGGACTGGTCATTGGTGGGATAAAAAATAGTGTGATACAAATATCCAAGACCAGGCATAACATGGATCAGGAAGTTTTGTCAGTGGGTGGAATCTACTGCAAATGTGTGTAAGTCACTAGTTAAGTAATACAGCAAAGGCAGTAATGTGCTAATATTTGTTGAAAATGATAATACCAGTCCAGAACTGAACACTGAATATAAGCAAAGGATTATACATGATAACCTCTAAATGTATGTATTGCAAGCCACAATGTGAAAGAGAGGAGAGAAATACAGAGACAGAGACAGAGATAGAGATAGAGATAGAGAGAGGAGATAGAGAATACAGAAGAGAGAAAATAGGCAAAGTGCCTCCCTGAGAAGTGGCTGGGCGGGGGATCGGAGGTGGAGGGATAGTGATGAAACACTGTTCTACTGAAACCTAATCATGACCAATTTTGTAATTGTTTATCTCATTGTGGTATAATAAAACTTAAAAAATAAAAATAATAAAAAACTTTAAATACTCATATCCCAACTATATCTGTTTAAATTCATTCTTTCATTCACTTCCTTTGGAGTTCACAATTAAGTCCGTGTTCTATTTATTATATCTTTACTTTTGGATTAGTTCCAATCCACTTATCTCAACTAAAACTTTTGAAATCCTACTTTGTACCAGGTTAAGTATACCAAGGCAAAACAAAATTGCCCACCTCAAAGAGTTGTTGTCTCAAGAGACAGTAGACAATAAATTCCAGCAGTCTGGAAGGTATAAATAAAAGCAGTGGGCAATAATGACAGTCAAAATGTGTTGGACACTTCAGGAACATTCAACAAAAAATGTGTTGAACTCTATGTTGAAATATACGTTTAATACCAGTATTAAAATCAACACGGCTTCACAGCGAGTATGGGGGAAAAATTGAAAGCCTTCCCCTTAAGATCAGGAACACGACAAGGTTGCCCTCTCTCACCTCTTTTATTCAATATAGTACAGGAAGTACTCAACATAGCAATCAGAGAAGAAAAAGGACATTAAGGGCATCCTGGTAGGCAAGAAAGAAATCAAGTTATTATTATTTGCCAATGACATCATATTATACCTAGATAACCCTAAACTCTTGACCCAAAAACTCTTAGAAACAATAGATATGGATAGTAGAGTCGCAAAAGTACAAACTCAAAACCCCAAAATCAGTGGCTTTCCTATATACAAATGACAAAAGAGAAGAAAGGGATATTAAGAAATCGATTTCATTCACAATTGTACCACAGAAAATCAAATACCTAGGAATCAGCTTTAAAAAAGTGTGTAAAGGACCTATACAAAGAGACTAGACACTGCTTCAAGAAATAAAAGAGGACAGGAGGAAATGGAGACACATTCCCTGCTCATGGATGGGGAGAATTAACATTGGCAAGATGGTAATACTCCCTAGAGCTTTGTACAGACTCAATGTGGTCCCTATAAGGATACCCATGACATTCTTCAAAAGAAATCGACCAAACACTCCTGAAATTCGTATGGAATAATAAACCCCCACGGATAGCTAAAGCAATCCTTGGGAAAAAGAAGATGGGAGGCATCACCTTTCCCAACCTCAAACTGTACTACAAAGCAGTAGTAATTAAAACAGTGTGGTATTGGAATAAAAACAGACACATGGACCTATAAAATAGAGTTGAGTATCCTGACACCCACATTGAAATAAAAACAGACACATGGTCCTATGGAATAGAGTTCAGTATCCTGACACCAACCCTCAAAGACACGATCAGTTCATCTTTGATAAAGGTTCAAAGAGTCCCTAACTGGAGTAAGGAAAGCTTCTTCAACAAGTGGTGCTGGGAAAACTGGACAACTACATGTAAAAAAAATGAATTTGGACCGGGATCTAACACCTTGCACAAAAATCAGATCAAAATGGATTAAAAATCTCAATATCAGACCTGAATCCATAAAGTACATTGAAGAAAATATAGGAAAAACCCTCCACGATATTGAAGCTAAAGACATCTTCAAATGTGAAACACCATTAACAAAGCAGCTAGAAGAAAAGATAAACATATGGGACTACATGAAACTAAAGAGTTTCTGCACCTCGAAAGAAACAGTGATCAAGATACAAAGACAATCCACAGAATGGGAAAGAATATTCACCCAATACCCATCTGATAAGGGGTTAATATCCAGGATATATCAGGCACTGCTACAACTATATAAGAAGAAAACAGCCAACCCCATTAAAAAATGGGGAGAAGAGATGAACAGAAACTTTGACAAGGAAGAAATTCGAATGGCCAAAAGGCATATGAAAAAATGCTCATCATCACTAATCATCAGAGAGATGCAAATCAAAACAACAATGAGATATCACTTTACACCACAGAGACTGGCCCATATATAAAGGGTATAAACAACAAGTGCTGGCGTGGATGCAGGAAAAAGGGGACTCTCATACATTGTTGGTGGGAATGTCAACTTGTACAACCTTTCTGAAAAACAGTATGGACATTCCTCCAAGGACTAGAAATTGAGCTCCCTTTTGGCCCAGCCATACCACTCCTGGGAATATACCCTTGGAAGCCAAAAAATACACAGTGGAAACACCACCCGCACTTTTATTTTCATAGCAGCACTATTCACAATAGCCAGAACCTGGAAACAACCATTATTCCCGAGAACTGATGACTGGATAACGAAACTTTGGTACATCTACACAATGGAATACTATGCAGCTATTAGGAAAAATGAAGTTATGAAATTTGCCTATAAATGGATGGACATGGAAAAGATCATGTTGAGTGAAATTAGTCAGAAGGAAAGAGAGATATAGAATGACTGCAT
Source organism: Cryptotis parvus (assembly GCA_021461705.1). Classification (NCBI taxonomy): domain Eukaryota; kingdom Metazoa; phylum Chordata; class Mammalia; order Eulipotyphla; family Soricidae; genus Cryptotis; species Cryptotis parvus. The sequence goes on from JAJIBD010023454.1 coordinate 37,642, forward strand.
TTATTTTCATGACATAGATAGATGATAGATAGATAGATAGAGAGATAGATAGATAGATAGATAGATGATAGATAGATAGATAGATAGATAGATAGATAGATAGATAGATAGATAGATAGATAGATAGATAGATAGATAGATAGATAGATAGATAGATAGATAGATAGATAGATAGATAGATAGATAGATAGATAGATAGATAGATAGATAGATAGATAGATAGATAGATATTATGATACCAAAATCCAATGTCAGGCGAAATGTGGATCAGGTCTTACCAAAAGTGGACATTTCTACAAATGTGTGGGAGTCAGAGGTTAGGTAAGACAGAGAAGGGAACATGTGTGAATAAATGTTGAAAGGACTAATACCAACCTATAACAGAGCATTAAATACCGGCAAAATAATGCACATGATGGCCTCTAAGTGTATGTATTGCAATCCACAATATGTAAGAGAAGGAAAAGAGAGGGAGAGAGAAAAGAGATAAAGAACCTGCCATTGAGGCAGGCTATTGGAGGGTGAGGGAATTGGAGACATTGATGGTGGGAAATGGGCACTGGTGGAGGGCGGGGTGCTGGAACATATGTGACCGAAACCTCTAAACACAAACAATGTTGTAATTACATATCTCACGATGGTATAATAAAATATTAAAAAGAAAGTGAAGAATTAAAAAAATAAATAAATAAATAAATAGATAAATAAATAAATAAATAAATAAAATCAACAGGGCTTATACTATTATCAAACTTATAAGAGGAATTACAGATAATAAGTAAGACAGATTTATAACTTTAAATTATAGTAAATTTCAGTAAAGGAAACCAATGAAAAGGAGTTTTGAATATAATATGATATAATATGGGGAGATGCAGCCAGGAGTAAAGATTCTCTTAGGAACTAGGTATCTTATGACAAATCAATGTTTCTATCATTTTCCAGACACCTGATTTCGAGATCTGGTGTGAAGGGTGCATGGCATCACTCAGGGTTTACTCCTAGCTCTGTGATATTAATCACTCCTGGAACTGCTGAGGGCACCATATGTAAGACTAGTAGGGGTGGGGCTGGAGCGATAGCCCAGCGGGTAGGGCGTCTGCCTTGCACGCGGCCGGCTTATGCCGGCCCGGGTTCGATCCCGGCATCCCATATGGTCCCCCGAGCACCGCCAGGAGTAATTCCCTGAGCGCAGAGCCAGGAGTAACCCCTGAGCATCCCGGGTGTGACCCAAAAAGCAAAAAAAAAAAAAAAAAAGACTAGTAGGGGTATCAAGCTGGCATTAGTGGCATACAAGTCAAGCACATTGCCCTGGCCATGGATACCTGATCTTTTATAATGACTAAACTTAGTCTCTTCTATTTTTTTTTCTTCTGGGAATCCCCAGTTTCTTTTTTTTTTTTTTTTTCTTAATTTTTTTTTTTTTTTTACCGCCATGAGAACAACATTACAAAGATGTTCATAATTGGATCTCAGTCATATGTTGTTCCAGCACCCATCCCTTCACCAGTGCCCCATTCCCACCACCAATGTCCCCACATTCCTCATCTCTCAGCTTCCAGAGCAGGCATTTCTTCCCTCGCTCCCTTTCTCTCTGTCTCTCTCTGTCTCTCCTTTATCTTTCTCAATCCTTATTATACAATGTGGTATATAGAATTACAAAGATGTTCATAACTGGGTCTCTACAATATAGTGTTCCAGAATCCATCCCTCCACCAGTGCCAATTCCCACCACCCAATTCCCAAACACACCCACCCCAAACCCTGCCTGCCCCCATTGCAGGCTCATTTTACTTCTCTATCTGTCTATGTCCCTGTATTTCCAAATCTCTCTTCTATTACACTTTATGGCTTGTCCGATGGATACTAATAATGTATGATGTATCTATCTGATTATTTAATAGTGAGTTCTAATGTCACATCATAAATCCTCATTCCCCACTACCGCTCCAGTTTGACGCAAATAGAATGATAGTTGAAATGTACAAATAAGAAAGATCCTGAGAGGACCTGGTGCTAAAATACATTGAGTCAAACATTAAACCGTGGTGGCAGAGCGGCCGCGTGCCTGCGCAGCCTTGGATCTGGAGTCTCTGTCTTGTGGTGGTGGCTGTGGTGACTGGAGCTCAGGGCCACACCCACTAGGCCCGGAGCTGGGGACTGAGTGGAGGCCCTCAATCCTTGCTCTGAGTCCAGCAGGCGCGGCTGCCTGCATGGTGAGCAGACCCTAGGAGCTATGTAGGACCCGACCAGGCACTGGCCGAGCCTCTTACTTTTCCCCCAGGAACTCCATAGGGCTGCTCACCAGGAGGCCGAGCTGCGCAGCCTTGGATCTGGAGTCTTGCGGTTGACTGTGGTGGCTGGAGCTCAGGGCCACACACCTCTGGGTCCGGAGGCTGGGGACTGAGTGGAGGCCCTCAATCCTTGCTCTGAGTCCAGCAGCGCTGAGGCCTGCGTGGTGAGCAAGCCCTAGGAGCTATGTAGGACATGACCAGGCACTGGCTGAGCCTTTTCTTAGTCTCTTCTAAATTACAAAAGTAATAATATTCATGAGTAATTCAAGCTTCAAATGAGGTAACATTTATGAACGGGCGAGTGCATTCTTGGGGTAGCAGAGTGGGTATATAATGTGCCATTGCTATTCTTTATATTATTTTATTATCTCTTAGTCTTAAAGTTTCTGAACTTCCAATATCCTTTATGTGAAATGAAATAATAACACCTACTTTAGAATGGTGTATTTGTGCCTTGTAGTCTATAGTATAATTCAAGGTGTGAATATGACTGTCATGATAATATTTTCTGGTTTGGGGGTTATACCCAGCAGGGCTCAGGAATTGCTCCCTTACTCTACACTCAGGGATCACTCCTGGTGGGCTCAGAACCTTATGGTTTGCTGGAGATAACCCAGGTGGGCTAAATGCACAGTGACCAACTTACCTGCTATACTATTGGTCCGGCTTCTATCATAAGTTTTGAAATTGTTTGAACTCAAAGTTAGACAGATATTTTACAGGAGATAATCACTTGCTTTGTACGCTGAAAACCAAATCTGTTATCATCCCTGATACCTCATAAAAGCTCAAGTGTTGCAGGACTCCTAAGGGCCGCTGCATCTGCTCTGAATTGCCGCCTGCAAATCACTTTGTAGATAAGGGGGTAGTCTAAATGTGGCAGTTTATCTGACCATGTATGCTGTACTAGCTGGTATAAATATTCTCCCATGCTACCACAATCATCGTGGGACTAGCTAGATCTTACCAGCATATTAGCCTGGCCACGTAGGACCCCTAAGTAATTAGACCAGAGAGAAATGCTGTTTGCTTCCAAGCAAACAAGCATGGCTCCCCTGATTTACTCGAAGGCAACTAAAATACAAAACTACAATGACGTAGAAGAGACTTGTGAAGGCTTGGAGAAATATTTAACTGGAATTAGTATTAGTCTTTGGTACAGAGACATGCCATCTCAGAAACCCCCTTCTCTACCCTCTAAAGGCATTTCCAGGCAGATCTTGGCTCAAAACATTAGCATACTAAAGGGCCTAGGTGAGGTGCAGGGAGGGGATTACCTAAGGGCATTTGACCCTCCCTGCTTTCCATAGCAGTGGGAGGAAGGTCTGAATTGCTGGGGTACAAAACTAGCCTGTTTCCTCTTCCGCGTGCTTCTTTGTGGGCTCTCTCTCTTTGTGAGCGCTCACTCTTCTTGGGAGTCTTGTCTTCTTCTCCTTTTACAGGGCCTTTACACGTGGTGGCCGCCATCTTGGCCTACACGTGGCTGGGGTTCTAGCCTGGAATTCTAAGCACCGGGCTTTTCCTTTTGCTGATTTGTATGCCTGAACCTGTGATAAGTAAAGCCTTTTAAAACTGCATCGGATTCCTGAGTTTTCATCCATTCCTCACCGGCTTCGGAGGTAGAAGGGAACTCGCTTCCCGGCACTGTCGGGGACCCCGGCGGCGCCCGACACTCAAGCACTGGCATCGGTGAGCCTACAGCCAGAAATAGCTCCTGAGTACTACCAGGTGTGACCTCAAATTCTAAAATAAAAAATAAATTCAGAGCTGTGTTACCCATTGCAAGCAATCACGAATTTATTTAATGAAACATATTGAAAACCGACTCTAGTTTTAGAAAAATTTTAATATGATACTGTAGCATATAATATTCAGTACGATGTTATATGTTATATGGTTATAGAGTATATAATATAGCAGTGTATAGTAGGTATCATAAAACTATATACTATATCATAGTATATAGTAGGTATCATAGAAGTACAGTTGTAGAAAATTTCCATCATCACAAAGTTCTATTCAGTAGTTCCTATGAATATGGATATTCTAGATTTGTTGTTATAAATTTCCTAATGTTTTTAAAAATAGTTTTTGTCATTTGCTTCTTTATTGGATAAACATATGTACCACATCATGTAAATGCAATTTATATCATATTTAACTATGATATTAGGGAATTATGGGTCAGGAAGTACCTGGGGGCACATTTGAATCACGTCTGGGGAATATATAAATATATATTTGAATCACTTCTGTGGGATATTAAATATATATATATATATATATATGTAATATTAGCATGTCTCCACATTTGGGCAGTGTCTGCAACTTTCAAACCACTTTCACATCCATTACTTCATTTGCCTTTACTTCCACCTCTGAAGTAAGCAGGAAGGATATTATTGCCTCCTTTTTTCATTGGAGAGAAATAATTAACAAGAGTAACAGTCTAGCTGCTGACATTACTGGAAAGCTCCCCACAGCTGAAAGTCGAATATGACGCTAAATGCATTAGTGTTTTTAATGAGATAACGAAGTTTAGGGAGGCAAAGTGACTGATTTTAAACACACAGAAAATCAGCAGTGTGGCCTCCAGTTCTTGACCCGCTGCTTTACACCACACCTCTACATTGTTCTCACCCATGTTGAATTATAGCTTTCCATTATTGCAGAGACAAAGTTTCTCCAGTGACTAAGTTGACAGAGTAGCAGGGGCCCAGCAGTCAGGGTCGCATTTAATTGATCATCCTTTCCATGAACTTTCAAATGACTGACCCTCTTTCTGGCAGAAACAATGCAACATAGGAAGATGAACTTTCATTCACATTCAGCCTCAGTGTTCTTGTCAACAGCTGCAGAAACAGCTGTTCCCCTCTCAGCAAAACCCTCTCCCCCTTCCCTAGCTAATTGCTACCATCTAGCCAAGCAGCTATGAATATTGTAGACCTTGTCCCTTCAACAACCTCTATCCAGCTGTTATTATTGGAGGCCCTTCTTATTCATGGATTCAATATTTTTTCTGTTTGGATGGGAAATTCTAGAATCTAATCATTAGACATTCCAAACCCCCATGAAATACACATTATATTGCTGTGCTGAAGATAACTTTAAGGGTTTTATTCAGGAAAAAAAAGTTTTAAAAATAGTTACGGATCATCTGGACTGTATTTCTTATGTACCAGACACTATAGTGGACACTAAGTCTGACCCATATTTTCAAATCCTTGGGAGACCCAGGCCCCATGGAGGAACACATGCTTATGGCTAAATACTAAAGATTATAAAAAAGAAGTTACTAGTTAAACTTGTTTTATATTTAATTCTGACAAACATAACTATACAAAAGACCAGAGGACAGGATGTCCTTTGAATCCTTGAACTTTCAGAAGCTTCCTACAGGAAGATGGCAGCTTAGGAGACTGGCTGTGGTCCACTCCGCCTCTCCTGTCCATGCTACAAATGAGTGCCGTGCACACACTCCACTCAATCCATAGGTACAAACATCCACAGGGCCACAAGGAAGCCTGTGATGGTGCCTCAGGCCTAGGCACATTTAGCAGAGGTTATGCTCACTCCACTCGGGAAAGAATGTAGTTGGGAAAAGAGGGCTGTGCATGGATGGGAGCATGCGAGCAGGGAAATGCAGTGCCTGGCATAAAAGCAGGTATAGAACATGACATTAATAAATAATAGCGATCATTACAACCATTATCACAGAATGAACTCCATAAAGTTTATTTAAGTGCTACATAAACCATAGTAGATATAACAACAAACATAAATACATCACATGGCCCTGCTATTACTTTCAGTTCCATTTCACTGAAGATCTAGAAAACTCCTTACCCAGGAATAACCCAGGCATAAGTCCTTTTTCTTTTTATTACCAACCATATATTATCCTATTACTCTTTTGCATGTTAATCCTTATTTTCTGGCCTTTGCTGATGAACATCTTTTCCTACTAATAATTTCATTCTGCCACTAAGATTTTATATCAGTATAGCTCATTCTTTTTCCTATTCAAATTGCTCAAATTTTCCATTAAATCCAGAGCCTTTATCAATTTCACTAATAAACTCTAGCAAGGACTATTTCCCAGAGCATGAGGTCTTTGCTGGAACATGAGAAGTCAGATTGGTAGCATCCTCTGCCTCCTCAGACTTCTCTTCCTATGTCAGATCATGAAAGTAGTGAGTGTATAAAAAGATTAAGTTTGAAGAAGAATAGTCACATATAAAACATGGCAAACTTTATAAAAAGTTATAAATATAAATTCTATTATTTTTGACCTAATTTCAATAGAGTTTTTGGTAAATTTCCCAATAACTGGGCTATGAAGAATAGAAGCTTCAAAATATTGTTTTAAGTCTCATTTGTTTGTGTAGTTTGAATTTTCCTTTAATAATAATATGGAATTCAAAAGACTTAACTTCACTTCTATATGTATGCAATTGTTAATATTTCTACTGTCATTTCTGCCAACAAAGTTTCAAAGATATCCCACCATCATAAAGATCCCCATACTCACACGTGCCAATACACCTTTCATTCTTTTAGGTAACCACCAGAGTTTTCACTGAATCTAGGACTTTGTTTATGGCCAGTTTTCTTGCTTTTTGTTATTACACATATGAGTGAAGTCATCACATATGTTTGTCTTAAGTGCTGAAGAGCCTCAGCACTGTAGGACCATAGTAGTACCTAATCCTCAGGATCTGACATTCAACCATTGACCTGGTTGACCAAGAATCACTATAATAAGACGCTGGGCTTCCTTAGCACACTTGGGAGATTGTATCTTGCTCTGCCACAGATAAAAGAAGAACTACATATAGTTCCCAAGTTAAGTTTAAATATTCAAAATTATGAGAAATCTGATCAACTACGAGAGGCAGAATTATATCTGGGAAGAAAAAAGTGGAAGAAATGAATTCTATTCATGTGTGTCAAAAAATATTTTTGTACATTAAAAAGAAGCAAAGAGTAGTAGAGAGAGTCATCATCCTAGAAGTGTCTAATTATGTCTTTTTTCTTCACTTTTCTATTGGATCTCCTTGTTTTGTTGTGTAGGTTGTAGTGTGAGTTCTCTACATATCTTGAAAAATTAATGCCTGTCATATGTCTGATGTGCACATATTCTCCCCTGATTTCCAAGCAACTCTTTTGTGTAGTATATTTTTCTGGTGAAAGATTTTTAATTTGATGCAGCCCCATTATTTATTCTTACTTTTATTTCCTTGTGCATTGGAACTGAGTCCCAATTATATCCTTTATTTGAGATCCTTGACTATATCAACTAAAATTCTTCCATGTATTTTATAGTTTGGGTCTGATATCTAAGCATTATTCATTTTCAGTTAATTTTTGGTTTCAGTATTAAATAATGATCATGTTTCATTATTTCGTATGTGACAGTCAATTTTTCCAACACCATTTATTTAGGAGTTTTTCTTTTCTCCATGTTATGAAATTGGTACCTTTGTTACAGATTCTATGCCCACATAAGTATGGGTTTATTTCTGAACTCTCTATTCTATCCACTTTACTTTTTTGTCTTCTTGCCTCCCTGTCTTTGTCATTTGAAAATGTCTAATTCTACTCTTCAATATGAATTAAAACTTTTTACCAAGTACCTTCTTTGTGCCAATTGCTGTGTCCAGCAATGAGATCATCCCATACCAACGTGGTCATGTACTGAGTTTTTTCAGATCCAACTCTGAAAACCAACTCTGTAATTTTCTCTTTCTTGCTGATGAAACTATACAATTTATAGAATTTATTAACATTCTTTATGAGTCTTAGGAGGACATGAAAGTGGAGCTCAATGCAGAATAAATAGCCCAGCTCTGCAATATTGAAAAATTATCACCAGATTTATTTGTACTGTGGTAAAGTTGGGGTAAAAGGGGCTATAAATGTTACTTATTTCACACTCATTGTATTTAAGTGCTTCTCACACATTATATAGTAATCTCCACACAGACTCTGGCCATATCTAAAAGTGTTAATCGCTATTTTAAAGTCAGTGTACAGTTTTTTTTTAATGAGGAAGTGAGGAGTGTATACTGAGTAGATAAAGGCAATGCAGTTCATGATGTACTCTAGCTTCAAATCATATAAGATAGTACCCAGGATATACCTGAAAGTATTTTTATTTGCCCTCTAGTCAAATTTTCATGAAAAATTTGAAGTGTAATATAGGTCTCTTCATATTTGACATCTTTGTTTATTTTGTATATGTAGAGAAAGCAGAGCAATTATAAATTTACCCTTTTTCTCTTATGACTCTAAAATGGAAGAGAAGATAAATTAAAATGGAGAAGTGATTTTAGAGCATCAGTCATCAGAGACCACCTAAAGACAACAGAGCTGTAAATTACTGGTATAACAGGCATTGCATGTGCAAACTTTTTTAAGGACTATATCCTAAGAACATCTGTTCTTTATAAGATCATGGATGATGCCTGACTTGCTCAGGATGGGGAAAAGGTGAATGTGAAGATGTGATCTATAAAGAGGTCAAACAAAAAAATTAATTTTTTTTCTTTTTTTTATTATTTTTAAGTATTTTATTATACCACCGTGAGATATACAAATAAAAAGATATACAATTAAAAAGTTCATATTTGGGTTTTGGTCGTACAGTGTTCCAGCACCCTCTACACAACATCAGAAGATAGAAAAAAAGTTAATTTTTGAAGTATTACTTAAGTCCAAAAGCTTCCACTATTCCATGTGGTAGCTCTTTGCATGTTGAAAAACCAAAGGCTTCCAAAGAAGAAACAGGTGCCAAAAGGAATTTATAGTATAAAAATAAGCAATTAACTATCTTGAGCTATATAAATATCCTTCTGTTAACTCCAGAATACCAACTCATTTCCCATTTTACTTCCCTCTCTCTGTATTCCCTCATCTCTGCAATTGTCAATGGTTTGGCATAATTTAACACCTTCCATTTCCTTGTATTCTTAGTCTAATGATCACAGATATATAAGATAATCCTGTATTTTCTCTCACTCTGACTTAATTCCCCCTATAATTTTGTCAATGTTGCAATAAATTTTATTATTTAATATTTCATTGAGGACATCCATGAAGACTACAACTGACTGGTTCAGCGCCTCCATGATTGTGCAAAGAATGCCGAGAGAGAGAAAGCCACAAAAGGAAGACTGTCTTCAAAAAACTCTGGAGCTCATTCGTCAACGCGGCAAGGGGCAAGCCTCAGGCGACCAAATGCTAACATCCAAGCTTGCAAAGCAGTGCAGAGAAGTAATAAAGGAAGACCTCAAAGAGAGAAGAGCAGATATACTGGAAGATGCAGCAGAGCCTGGAAAAACATTCACAATGCCCACCTGTCCTTTGCCAATTACAAGACCAAGATGACTGCCCTCCAGCATCCTGATGCATCTATCACATCTTCCAGAAAGGCAATGAAGATTATCTATAACTTCTACTCAGATCTCCCTTAATAGCCACGTCCACATGCCCACATACCAAATTCCGCAGGAGGGATACGCCATTCCCACGTTCTCCCTTCAGAAATCCAACATGCATTTTCGTCGGTAAAGAAGGGAACAGCACCAGGCCCAAAGTGAGACCCGAATACCTGAAGAATCTGCCTTCAGTACTCATCAATACACCAGCCCAGGTCTTCACATGCTACCTGCCTGAATTCAAGGAGCCCACCCAATGGAAAACCAGCAGGACATTTATACTGTTCAAGAAGGGAGATATCCACTACTTTGGCAAGTATCACCCCATCTGCCTGCTGTCTGTCATCTACAAGCTGTTCACTCGAGTCATCCTGAACAGGATTGGCAGAACATTAGATGAAGGACAACCATGCAAGCAATCTGGCTTCCGAAAAGGATTCAGCACAATCAACCATATCCACATGGTAACCAAGCTCATTGAAGTTTGAAGTTGAGTTCAAGATGCCACTCTGTCTCACGTTCATTGATTTAAAGAAAGCCTTTGACCATTTTGACAATGTTGATTCTCCCCCATCCATGAGCAGGGAATATGTTTCCATTTCCTTGTGTCCTCTTTTATCTCTTGGAGCAGTGTCTTGTAGTTTTCTTTGTACAGGTCCTTTACACACTTGGGTAGGTTGATTCCTAGGTATGTGATTTTCTGTGGCACAATTGTGAATGGAATTGTTTCCTTAATATCCCTTTCTTCTCTTTCGTTATTTGTATATAGGAAAGCCACCAACTTTTGCCTGTTGATTTTGTATCCTGCCACTCTACTATATGAATCTATTGTTTCTAGTAGTTTTTGGGTAGAGAGTTTAGGGTTCTCTAGGTATAATATCATGTCATCTGCAAATAATGATAGCTTGACTTCTTCCTTGCCTATCTGGATGCCCTTGATGTCCTTTTCTTCTCTGATTGCTATGGTAATACTCCCTAGAGCTCTGTACAGATTCAATGCAGTCCCTATAAAGATACCAATGACATTCTTCAAAAAAATTGACCAAATGCTCCTGAAATTTGTATGGAACAATAAGCCCCCCAAGGATAGCTAAAGCAATCCTCGGGAAAAAGAAGATGGGAGGTATCACCTTTCCCAACTTCAAACTGTACTACAAGGCAGTAGTAATTAAAACAGCATGGTATTGGAATAAAAACAGACCTGTGGACCTATGGAATAGAATTGAGTATCCTGACACCCAACCTCAAACACATGATCATTTAATCTTTGATAAAGGTGCAAAGAGTCTAAAATGGAGTAAGGAAAGCCTCTTCAACAAGTGGTGTTGGGAAAACTGGGCAACGACATGTAAAAAAATGAATTTGGCCCTGTGTCTAACACTATGCACAAAAATCAGATCAAAATGGATTAGAGATCTGAATATCAGACTTGAATCCATAAAGTACATTGAAGAAAATATAGGAAAATCCCTCCACGACATTGAAGCTAAAGGCATCTTCAAAGGTTAAACATCACTAACAAAGAAACTAGAAGAAAAGATAAACATATGGGACTACCTGAGACTAAAAAGCTTCTGCACCTCAAAAGAAACAGTGACTAAGATACAAAAGCAGTCCACAGAATGGGAAAGAATATTCACCCTATACCCATCTGATAAGGGGTTAATATCCAGGATATATCAGGCACTGGTAGAACTTTACAAGAAGAAAACAAACAACCCAATCAAAAAATGGGGAGAAGAAATGAACAGAAACTTCAGCAAGGAAGAAATTCGAATGGCCAAAAAACATATGAAAAAATGCTCATCATCACTAATCATCAGAGAGATGCAAATCAAAACAACAATGAGATACCACTTTACACCACAGAGACTGGCACATATTCAAAAGAGCAAGAACAACAAGTGCTGGCGTGGATGTGGGGAAAAGGGGACACTAATCCATTGTTGGTGGGAATGCCGGGCTGGTACAGTTTTTCTGGAAAACAATATGGACATTCCTCCAAAGACTAGAAATTGAACTCCCATTTGACCCAGCCATACCACTCCTGGGAATCTACTCTGGGAAACCAAAAATACGCAGGGGAAACACCATCCCTACTTTTATGTTCATAGCAGCATTATTCACAATAGCCAGAATCTGGAAGCAACCAGAGTGCCCAAAAGTCGATGACTGGATAAAGAAGCTTTGGTACATCTACACAATGAAATACTATGCAGCTATTAGGAAAAAATGAAGTTATAAAATTTGCCTATAAAGGGATGGACATGGAGAAGATTATGTTGAGCAAAATTAGCCAGAAAGAGAGAGACAGACACAGAATGACTGCATTTATCTGCATAACATAAATATATATGTACATATTAAGATACCAATATCCAAGGTCAAGTGAAACATATATCAGGAGGTCTTGTCAAAGGTGGAAATTATCACAAACATGTGGGAGTCAGAGGCTAGGTAAGACAGAAAATGGAACAGTGTGCTAACAATTGTCGAGGGTACTAATGCCAACCTAGAACTGAGCATTAAATAGAGGCAAAAGATACACATGACAACCCTTTAATGTAAGTTCTGTAATCCATAGTCTGGAGGGGAAGAAAAGAGAAAGAGAGAGAAACAGAAAGAAATAAAGAACCTGCCATGGACCAGGGCTGGGGGAGGGGGAGGGAACTGGGGACGTTGGTGGTGGGAGATGGGCACCGGTGGCAGGATAGGTGCTGGAACACTGTATGACCAAAACCCAAATATGAACTTTTTAATTGTATATCTTTTTAATTATAAAAATTAAAAATTAAAAAAAAAGAAAGCCTTTGATTCTGTGGAGACTGAAGCAGCCATGGAAGCCCTAGCCAAACAGGGTGTTCAAACCCAATACATCAAGATCCTTCGTGAACTGTATTATGGATTCACCACCAGGATCTCACCATTCTGCAAAGAAGTGATCATAGACAGACGTCAAAAGAGTGGTTCTGCAGGGTGATACCATTTCACCAAAGTCTTTAGAGCCACCCTCTACCTATCTACCAATCTATCTATCTCTCTATCTCTCAATCTCTCTATCTATCTCTCTATCTATCTCTCTATCTCTATCTCTGTATCTATATCTATCATCTATCTATCTATCTATCTATCTATCTATCTATCTACCTACCTATCTATCTATCTATCTATGTTCCTCTATCTGTCTATCTATCATCTATCTACTGCCACACTATCTATCAATAGATAGATTATGTATGTACATATATTTAATAAATAGAGTTGTAGTTGTAGGTTATGGAATTCAAGTGATTATGAAGATGCTGTGTACATAGTTGTAGGTTATGGAATTCAAGTGATTATGAAGATGCTGTGTACATACTCAATGGAATACTACATAGTATAAGGAATGATAAAGTCATGCAATTTGTGGCAATATGAATAGAACTCGATGACAGTATGTTAATGAAGTCACAGAAGAAGAAATGCAGGGTGGTACCATGCATGCCACAGTGTCAACAGCATTGAAATCATTAGTCTAAATTTTAACAACCAAACTTTGCAGGTGCCTGTAAAGAGGGCAGGGGGTTGGGATGGAGGGTGGGATCCATGGAAGGAAGTTTACACTAGTGGTGAGATTGGTGCTGGGATATTGTACATCTAAAACTCAGCTATGAATACCCTTGTAAAATACAGTGCTTTAATAAAATAAAGTAAATTAAATTAAAAAAAAATAGGGCTGGAGAGATAGCACAGGGGTGAAGCCACTTACCTTGCACAGAACCAATCCTGAATCAATCTCCTCCATCAATGTGGTCCCCTGAGCACCACCAGGAGTATCCCTGAGCACAGAGTCAGGAGGAAATCCTGAACATCACCAAAGATAGGCCAAGAAATAAAACCAAATTTATTATGGTTTAGATAATAGGATTACAATAGTGTTTGTTTATGATATTGAGGTACAGTTATCACACTCTACAACAACAACCAAATGTCCTTAAAATCCATCAACAAACTTTCATTTAAGTAGCTTTCTCTTCACGATCAGTGGTAAGAGAACCTCTGAATGAGGAAGATTTTGTTTGTATCATATGCATGCATTATACTGGGCCAATATGAAAACGATTTTGACATATATTGGAGCATTTTGTTGTGGTAAAAAATTCTGTTGAATTTTTTTTACTTTGGTATTGTTCATACGTGACTATATTCATGGGTTACTCCCAACATTGTTGCGGGGTCATTCCTGGTGGTGTTCAGGGATTGGTCCTGATGGTGCTCAAGGACTCATGCAGTGACAAGGGTTCAAACAAATATGTGTACTGCATGGAAAGCATGCCCTTCGCCTGTTGAGCTATCTCTGGCATTGACATTTTGTTAGAACAGACAATTTCTCATACTGAAATGAAAATGGTGATTTACAGTGATTCCATCCTCTCTGAGGAATAACCAATAAATAACCAAATTAAGTTACCATGTGTTGTTGACCTGACAAAATTGTATTCTCATAGCTAAATTCTTCTCACTAACTCATACTATTGCTTATTCTAGTATTTTGTAAGGCTTTTCAACAATATTAAATATAAATTCATGTGCCTGGAAAGTCTTAGAGAGAGAGAGCATGAGACATTGAGAATATAAGGCAAGCTGGTGACTAACAGTATTAAGTTCAACAAGTGTTGGTTTCTAAAAGTGACTTTTATGATCTGATAACTAGCATGAAAGTGAAAGAAATGGGCTAAGTTCAGAAATGGCTCTGCCATTGACATTCTGAGTGTAGAGACTTTGCACTTAGCAAGCATTTCTTGTCCATCTTTTGCTGTAGCAATAAGCATATGAGAAATTAGACATGGCAGCCCAAGAAACAGAGAATCTGAGAAGAGTAGCTTTAAAAGAATGAGGAAGAACTCTCATTTAGTTCTCTTCTTTGAAAGGTGTGGAAGCAACCTAGGGAATGGGTGTGACTTCCTTATTGGTACACAGCTTGTTACCCAGCAGAGTTGGAATTTGCATTAGGTTCACATGGCAGCCAATCAGGGTTCTTTCTGGTGTACCACAACATACCAATGGCATCCAGAATTGACTTCAGCTGTGAGGAAACCTCACCACATTGGCATCAACAAGTAAGATTTTTGAGAATGAAAACCAGATCCAAGATAACCTGTTGTAGAAGTGAATTCCTTGATGTTTCTATCAGTAGTTTAAACTGTTCTCACTTTCTGATTTAACACTCATAGACCTTGGACTCTAGGGTCTTAACAAGTAACACCCCTAGAGTTCAACTACCTGATTCAGAGCCTTCCTTGAACACTTACTAATTAAGGAAACTCTTACTTGTGACTCCATTTTTCTATGCCTTGGCTTTCAGAGCTTTAAGCATTGCTGTGGGATTTAAATGAAATTCTCTACTAGGTAATTGAAGTTTATTATCTAGCTTAGAGAGTAGTTATATTATTGCCATGCTTATGGCTTCCATTGCTGTAAGATTATTGTAGTATTATCAAGTACTATATCTATTTTCTGTTTTGTGTGTGTGGTTTTGGGACCATGCTGGCAATGCAAGAGGTTACTTCTGGTCCTGCTCATTTGCATATGTACTTTGTTGTTGGGTTCTCCCAAATAGGGTTCCTAAGTCCCAGGGATGCCTTCTGCCAATTCTTGTTTAACCAAACCCTAGTGGATTAATGGGAAGGGCTGAGTATCTGGTGTTGCTAGGGTCCTGCTAGTGCTCAGAGGAACTCCTAGGCTTCGCTTGGTGATGCCTGGGGAATGAATGGGTTTACTGGGGCCAGCAGTAAGCAAGACATGGGCTATATGCTATGTAATGTCTCCAATCTTTATAATCAACTTGTACTTGTACTTCTAGATTTGATTCCATTTTTTTTCTGTCCTGTTTCTGTACTTACGTTTATAAATCATAAAGGACATTTACATTTATAAATCATAAAGGGGAACATGGCACTTCTCTTTTTAAAAACCTTTTGCTGATCTGCAAAGGATGATTGTATTTGCACTCACCAGTGCCTTCTGCTCTCTGCTACATCCCACAGTTTTCTGTACACTATACCTTCACCCTATTAGATAACTGATTTTGGGGGTTCATACCCGACAATGTTCAGGGGTTACTCCTGGCTCTGCACTCAGGAATTACTCCTGATGATGTCAGGGAATCATATGGGATGTTGAGGATCGAAAGTTGGAAAGCTGGGTGTGTGGCAAATACCCACTGGCTATACTATTATTCCAGCCCCCATACAAGCCATAGTTTCACCCTCCAGTAACTTTCCATAGACTTCCCTCTGGAATCCCAATTTACTTTTTACTGTAAAGAAGGGATAGACTTCAACACCAAGGTCACATTTTAATCATTTTTAAAACTTTCTCTTACAAGATTCAACATCCCCTGAACACACAATACACACTTAGAATGCATAGTGATATGCTCTGTTCTTTACATCGAGCGTGCCTTGTAAATATTCCCGGTAGCACTTAGAATGCAGTGTCAAATACTTATGAGTATATCACCCATATTCCCCATTGCTATGCCCAGTAGGAAACCTGCAACAGAGGTGGTACTCAAATATAACTCTTCAAATAATAAATTCAGTACATTTTAACTCCACAAAACGCTATGATTACAAGTATTTTTAAAGCAACCTCCCAAACCCTAGGGCTGGGAATTCTTTGTGTAAAGTTCTGTTTGGCCTAAATTTAGCGTTCAAATCTCAGTCCAAGCACACTAAAACTCAAGGGGGAAACAAAACAGATTTGAGTTATTAGATGAAAATTCACACTTTAGGCAACAGTTTTCCTTCACTACCTAAAGTCGTTTGTATTCTTGGCTATATGATCTCAGAGAAAAATGAGAAGTTGCTGGAAATTTAGACCTTTTAAGTTATTCACAAAAAAGTATAAATATATTTCTTCCATCAATTAGGTAAAATGTTTCCAATGAGGTTTGACCTTTGATGTAGACCATCCATATGTATAATTTTTACACAGTCCCTCTCCAAGAAATGCATATTTTAGACAATTTTGGGGCAGGTAAGTTTCTTTTCCACTTTTATAGTAAAACATAGGAAAAGAAAATCACAAGTGATTTATTTGTTTTAGGGAAATGAGTCTGTGTGCTTACCGAGGACTATTCTATCATTCCAAGGAGATAATATTTTTATTCTGTTTCAATGCTATGTGGCACAGGACCCAGGAGACTGTAATAGCACCAGCTTTTCTTGTAATCTCTGACTCATCTTCTCCTCTATGGGGCTCTAATTTGTTCTACCCCAGTGATTCGTCCATTTGGAACCTTGCATGACAGGATGCAACTCCTGACTAGATGTTCTCATCTGATCTGCAAAGGCAACATCTATCTCTTTAGATGTGTAGAGACATAAAAATAACTATGGTAAATATGATTTTTTGTGTTATTCATTTGAATTCAATGCCATTCTTAGAATCAGAGGAAACAGAAATGGCAGATACTTTAAAAGTCTGAACAATTCTAATACATTCTTTGACAACATCCCCAGCAAATTGTCTGAATACCATAATTGGAGCATCTTCCATGGAGGGTTGACTGCCACTCAGTCCCAGGTCACTTAGAAAACCCTTCCCTTATCTCATCTGAAAACAAAACTTAGTTTTCTATTGCTTCTCATGTGTGTCTAGAAAGAAATCTAATCTTACTTGGAATTATTACTATTCTATTTACTCCTCTTCCCTTATATGATATTTAAATATTTCAATGTAATTCTCTTAACTGTGCTGAACCCTTCATTCTCCTTTCTAACATGCATGTGTTCTTTAACTTCCTTCAGAGATTCTGATATTCAGTCTTCACCAAATTGAGCATTGTGCAAAACTTTCCAGGTTTTCTCTATTTCCCCAGGTGTTGTCAAAGAGCTCGATGGATGAATTTCTTGAATGATTTGAAAGAACCATAAAATAAGAGAGAATCAGAGAATATTCTCCATTTTGTTCTTCCTAAAATAATACTTAGTATTACATCATCTCTATTAATTCACATGCACTTCTGAAGCTTCCTTTTCACACCTTTAATAGAATGATTATTTTTGTTTTCTTCTCTTATCAGCTTACAGAGAGTGCATAAACATTTATTCTCCTATGGGACATTTTGTGTGTGTTTCTATGAACTCCTGTATATTACAAGGGAACCAAGTAAATATAAAGTACAAACTTTTACAAAATGTGAATATAAATATTGATGTTTGGGGGCTGGCGTGATAGTCCAGCGATAGGGTATTTGCCTTGCACGCAGCTGACACGGGTTAGATCCCCGGCATCCCATATGGTCCCCTGAGCACCACCAGGAGTAATTCCTGAGTGCAGAGCCAGGAGTAACCCCTGAGCATCGCTGGGTGTGACTCAAAAGAAAAAAAATTAAAATACTGATGTTTTGGTGTTACTGCATCTGAGTCAAATTTTCATTCTGTTTCTTGTCTGATGTGTCTGTAATATTAGAAAATTTTTTTTTTGCTGTTTCTGTTTTTGTTTTGGGGCCACACCCAGTGCCACTCAAGGCATACCCCTGATTCTGCACTGAAGGATCACCCCTAGTGGTGTTCTGAAGACCATACAGCGCCTGGAAATTAAACATTTACATGCCAGGGAAGTGGTTTATCTGCTGGACTACCTATATGGCCCTGAATTTTTTTTTTAAATCTCTGAACCATTTTCCCTAACTACAAAGGGGATTTAATTCAAATTAGTATAACATCTTCTTATAACTTAGTGATAATGTTTAACACAATTCCTAAAAAGCAATGGAAAGTGAATAAATAAAAATTTAATTATTTGAAGAATTTTGTTTACTGTAATTCAGTGAAACTCTGTATATCCTGAAAGTTAATGAGATATTATAAAAATCACTTGGTTCTTACTCTCTTTTCTAAAACACTATGAATGTTACATTTTAATTGAGATAATACATTAAGGTCTCTCATAATTCACTGAACATATAGTTGATCTTGTAGTGAAAATTTAAGAGGAATTTTTTGTTTAATCCAGCTTCATGTTCTCACCACCATGTCTAATACACAGAAACTATTCCATTCTGTTTACTTTCTCCATTATTCAACTCAAAATGCTAGTGGCCTTCTCTTTTTCTTGTCAATTCATGTGCATAATCAAGACATATTGTGCTAACCCAAAGTTAGAGTGATTAATAAACTCCATTTATTCTGTGAGGAAAAAACTTCAAAGTATATCCCCAAACTAAATATCTCATACTACTTTCATTGCTTCATAACTATACAATGATCAGTTAATACCAATGCATTGTTTGAAATGTGGATAGCCCAAGTGCAGAATTAGAAATGGGATCTCAGAGTGGCAACAACAGCCATGGGAAAGTAGACAGTCACCACGACAGAATATGTTTACTGGGAAAGGGAGGGTCAGGTTTGGGGAAAGTTCTATTCTAGAAGATTCCAGTGGGAGAGATCCACATAGCCTCACAGCACTGTTGTTCTTAACACACATTGAACTCCAGTGAGTTTTGAGCAGGCATAGGTGTCAGGCAGAGTTCTTTTCCCTAACCCTAGCAATCCAGGGAAGTCTGCCTTTACAGCTATACTACCCTCACCACAGATGAATATCTGCTCTTCATTTCTGGTCTGGCACAAAGGAATGTTCTGACAGTGTGGTCAACAGTCAAGCAGAGGCAGAGCCAGGACTTTTGGGAGATCCAAACCAACATAATACTCTGATCTCCTGAATTGGGTGTTTAGACCAGACACTGAATTCCAGCAATGTATGCAGGCATTACATCTTATATATTCTATTTTCCAGATTCTTTAAAAGCAAAGATCAAACTGTCTCTGACCACAAATTTCTGAAGCTGTATCTCTACACAGGACTTGAGACCACAAATTTATGCTTAGACTGAGAGCATTTTGGGTCACAAAGCAGAGGTGAAAGGGGGATTTTACATTTAAGTTAGTCCACTTCAGGAAAGAATAGTGACTTAGGGAGTCTGTAAAAGATTGGTGGTTCTATTTTTGCACACCCTAAATTCTGAATAACAACAAATTCCAGAATGAGAGCACAGTGCCTCCTACAGATGAATAACACAAATGACAAACAAATGGCAAAGAAAAAGGTAGCAGAAAAGTGCAGAAACGAATATTTACAGAGTCAAATATCCAAACCACAGAGCAAACAACACTGAAATCACAAGATTCAAACTTTATTAACAACATTTAAAAAGGTGTCTGTCAAGATAGCAGGCTGGAGCAGAGTTAGGGCAGGGTGGATAGAAGAGGAAAGCTAGTTGCACTGGTGGTGGGAAGTTAACATTAGTGGTGGGGTTGGTGATGAACATTGTATGTCAAAAAACCCAACTATGAATAAGTATAATCACAGTGCTTTAATAAGATTTTGGAGGTAAAATAAATTTTGATGACAGAGAATTGAGTGTCTAATGGACAGAAAATTTAAGAAAATTTTGAATAAAATAACCAAGATGCACCAACCCTAAATATAATGAAATAAGAAAACAAATTCAAGAACAAGATCTTGTCACATTAAGATTGATTCCATAAAAAACTTTTCCAAGTATATTCTACATACGACAAATAAAGGAAATATCTGACAGACTGGAGTTTCCAGGAAAAAAAAATCCAGAAGTTGAAGATAACATTCTATACACAGTGAAAACAGAAAAGGAGAGAGGAATAAGTTTAGTTTAAAAAAATGTGGAAAACGTATTAAAACTCTATGACTACATTAAAGGAAGAAAAATAAGGATAAAAGCATACTCAACACAGGTTCACCTAGATATATAAAATAACAATAAAGGGCCGAAGTGATAGCCCAGCGGGTAGGGCATTTGCCTTGCTTGCGGCTGGCCAATACTGGCCCGAGTTCAATCCCGGCATCCCATATGGTCTCCCGAGCACCGCCAGGAATAATTCCTGAGTATAGAGCCAGGAGAAACCCCTGAGCATTGCCGGGTATGACCCCAAAAGAAAAAAAAACAATAAAATATCTAAGAAAATATACTGATTAAAACACAAAAAGCAAGGATTGCTTTAGCTATTTGTGGGGGTCTGTTATTTCATACAAATGTCAGGAGTGTTCAATTTCCTTGAAGAACATCTTGGGTATCTTTACAGGGACCGCACTGATTATATATAAAGCTCTAGGGAGTATTACCATTTTGATAATGTTAATCCTTCCAATCCATGAGCAGGGAAGGTGTCTCCCTGCTTTCCCTCAGGTCCTCTTTTATTTCCTGAAGTAATGTTTTGTAGTTTTCTTTGTAGAGATCCTTTACATTCTTTGTCAACTGATTCCTAGGTATATAATTTTCTGCGGCACAACTGTGAATGGGATAGTTTCTTTAATGTCCCTTTCTTCTCTCTCACTGTTTGCATATAGGAAAGCCATTGAGTTTGGGGTGTTGATTTTGTACCTTGCCACACTACTGTAGGAATCTATTATTTCTAGGAGCTTTTTGGTAGAGAGCTTAGGGTTTTCCAGGTATAATATCATGCAATCTACAAATACTGACAACTTGTTTTCTTCCTTTCCTATCCAGATGCCCTTAATGTCTTTTCTTCCCTGATTGCTATGGCAAGTACATCCAGTACTATATTGAATAGAAGTGGTGACAGTGGGCAACCTTTCTTGCCCCTGATCTTAAGGGGAAGACTTTCAGTTTTTTCCCATTGAGAATGATGCTCGCTGTGGGCTTGTAGTAGATGACCTGGATTATATTGAGGAAGGTTCCTTCAATTCCCATTTTATAGAAAGTTTTTATCATGATCAGGTGTTGAATCTTGTCAAATGCCTTCTCTGCATCTATTGATATGATCATATGGTTTTATTTTTGCTTTTTGTGGATATGATGTATTATGTTGATTGACTTGTGGATGTTGAACCATCCTTGCATTCCCAGGATGAATCCCACTTGGGCATGGTGTATAAAATTTATGATGACTCTTTGGATTTTATTTGCTAGTATCTTGTTGAAGATAGTTCACTGTTTCCCCAACCTCAAGCTCTACTACAAGGCAGTTGTAATTAAGACAGTGTGGTATTGGTATAGAGACAGACTCATAGACCTATAGAATAGAACTGAATATCCTGAAACACACTCTCAAATATATAACCACATAATCTTCGATAAAGGAGCGAAAAATCCTAAGTGGAACAAAGAAAGCCTCTTCAACAAATGGTGCTGGGAAAACTGGGAAATACATGTAAAAAATGAATTTAGACCTTTGTCTAACACCATGCACAAAAATCTGAAAAAAATGGATTAAAGATCTCAATATCATATTTGAATCCATAAAGTACATAGAAGAAAACATAGGAAAAACTCTCTACGACATCGAAACTAAAAGCATCTTCAAGACAACACACCACTGACCAAGCAAATGGATGCAAAGATAAACAAATAGGATTATATAAAATTTAAAAAACTTCTGCACCTCAAAAGAAACAGTGACCAAGATAAAAGACAATGCACAGAGAGTAAAAGAACTACCCAATACCAATCAGACAAGGGGTATATCAGGCACTGGTAGCACTTCACAAGAAAAAAACAGCCAACCCCATCAAAATAAGGGGAGAAGAAATGAACAGAAGCTTCCAAAAAGAAGAAATTCAAGTGGCCAAAAGGCATATGAATAAGTTCTCTTCATCATTAATCATCAGGGAGATGCAAATAAAAACAACAATGAGGTATCATCTCACACCACAGAGACTGGCTCATATCCAAAGCAGCAAGAACAACTGGTGCTGGCATGGATGCGGGAGAAAAGGACTCTCATCCACTGTTGGTGGGAGTGCCGATTGGTCCAGCCCTTTTGGAAAACAATAGTGATACTCCTAAAACTAGATACTGAGCTCCCATTTGATCCAGCAATAGCACTCCTGGGAATATACCCTAGAGACGGAAAAACACATAGCAGAAACACTATCTATACTTCTTTATTCATCTCTGCACTATTCACAATAGCTAGAATATGGAAACGACCTTAGTGCCTGAGAACAGAGGACTGGCTAAAGAAACTGTGGTACATCTACTCAATGGAATACTATGCTGCTTTCAGAAAAGACGAAATTATGAAATTTACCTGCAAATGGATGGACATGGAGACTATCATGCTGAGTGAAATTAGTCAGAAGTAAAAGACAGATATAGAATGCCAGCATTCATTAATGGGATATAAATATATACCGGTGTTTTACTAAGTGTGGGAAATATTATTATCAGACTAGAACTCACCATTGAATATACACAGAGACTTAAATGATAGCCCTAAATATCTGCAGGGCTATATGCAATGTGTAAAAGAAGAGGGAGAGAGATAAAGAGACAGAGAGAGATAAAGAGAGAGACAGAGACAGAGAGAGGGGAAAGGGGGTACCTGCTATTGAGGCAGCCTGGGGATGGGTGGGAGGGGTGTGGGTACAGTGGTGGTGGGAATGCGGCAGTGGTGAAGGAATGGTTGCTGGAATACTATATTACCAAGAACCAATTATTAACACCTTTGTAATTGTATTTTCACTGAAAATTAAAAAAATAAAACACAAAAGGAGAGGAAGATTTTAGCACATGTCGCCTGTTCAGGGTCAGGAAGATGAATCCATAATAAAACTTCGTGAGCTGTATTATGGGTTCACCACCAGGTCTCACCATTCTACAAAGAAGTGATCATCAATGTCAAAAGAGGGGTCCGGCAGGGAGATATCATTTCACCAAACTTCTACAGTGCCACCCTCAAGAACATCATGTAGCAATTAGAATGGAAATGGAAAGGAATGGGAATGAAGATGGATGGTTGGCAAATACACCACCTCTGCTTTGCTGATGACATCGTTCTAATAACACCAAACATTATCCATGTGGCACAAATGCTGGCTGACTTTGACCGAGAATGTGGAAAGATAGGTCTACAGCTGAATCTCAACAAAACTTCACTTGATCACTTGAATCCCGTTATTCATCAATTTGATCGAGCGGGCTCCAGTAACATTTCCATTGGACCCTATCACGTGCCAATGTAGCCCAAAGGCATCTGGTTGATTCAGGAATATGAAGAGCGCCAAACCGTTCCTTCAGGGTCTTGACAAGGAAGTCTGACCATCTTGTAGGTGGGCGGCCACGTGAACTTTTTGACATCCCGTGGGATCCATTTGGTAATGGCTCTACTCCAGTTGTTGTCTCCAAATCGCATTACATGTCCAGCCCATCTGATTTTTGATGCCTTGGCAAACGAGACAGCGTGCCTGATTCTGGAATAGCTACGGAAGTCAGAACTCCGGATTCCTTCACTCACTTGAGTGAGACGTGATATTCCAAGCATAGCTCTTTCGATTTCTCTCTGGGAGACCCGAATAGCATTCTAATCCTGCTTCCGTAGGGCTCAGGTCTCTGAGGCATATGTTAATGCAGGGAGAATGGTGGAGTCAAAAAGATGTGCCTGGAGCCGGAGGTTTTTTGTCCTTTTAGCTATTTCTTCGATGCCTTTGAAGGCATTCCATGCCGCTCTCTCTTCCTCCTGCGCAGCTCAAGTTTTAGGTCGTTCATCATGTAAAGTTCTCGACCTAGGTACAGATAACTGCTGCATTCAGAGATGTTTGTTCCATTGAGAGTGAATGGGGTCTCCAGAACTAGCTCATTTTTCATAAACATAGTTTTGTTGAGATTCAGCTGTAGACCTATCTTTCCACATTCTCAGTCAAAGTCAGCCAGCATTTGTGCCGCTTGCCTAATGTTTGGTTTTATTAGAACGATGTCATCAGCGAAGTGGAGGTGGTGTAGTTGCCGACCATCTATCTTCACTCCCATTCCTTCCCATTCTAATTGTCACATGATGTTCTCAAGGGTGGTGCTGAAGAGTTTTGGTGAAATGGTATCACCCTGCCGAACCTCTCTTTTGACATCGATGATCACTTCTTTGTAGAATGGTGAGATCCTGGCTGTGAATCCATAATACAGCTCACGAAGGATCTTGATGTATTGGGTTTCAATGCCCTGTTTTTCTAGGGCTTCTATGACCGCTTCAGTCTCCACAGAATCAAACACTTTCTTTAAATCAATGAATGTGAGACAGAGTGGCTTCCTGAACTCCCTACAAACTTCAACAAGCTTGGTTACCATGTGGATGTGGTCGATTGTGCTGAATCCTTTTTGGAAGCCTGCTTTCTCTCATGGTTGTTCTTCATCTAATGTTCTGTCAATCCTGTTCAGGATGACTCGAGTGAACAGCTTGTAGATCACAGACAACAGGCAGATGGGGTGATACGTTCCAATGTCGTGGATGTCTCCCTTCACCAATCTGTATTTGGGTGACTCATTGCATTTCTTGCCTCTAGAAAAAAATAGTTTCCTTAATTGAGATTCAGTTATTCACATCAACTTTGAAAAAACTGGCATTTTTATTGACATGAAAACATTTTTTTAATTTTTAGTATCCTATTAGATGAGAGATCTCTCCAGAGACTCTCAGACATGGGGCAGAGCTGGTCCTTGCTCTCCCTGTGCACAGCCGTTCATGAGGCAGTCGGGAGGCATGGCGGGTTCTAGCCCTGGCCCACCTCATCACAACAAGCCAGACCACCCCCAACTGCACGGGCGCAGCCATTTTCCACATTTGGGCTTCCCTTTCGTCAGAACTCCACCCAGCAGACCAGCCCATCACAGCCCAGATCATTGACACCCACCCTGCAGCAGTTTTTTTTCCTCAATCCGGCCAAGGTATGCGTATGCTGGTCCAGAGACTCTCAGACATGGGGCAGAGCTGTTCCTTGCTCTCCCTGTGCACAGCCATTCATGAGGCAGTCAGGAGGCAAGGTGGGTTCTAGCCCTGGCCCACCACCTTGGCAGAGCTTCACAACAAGCCAGACCACCCCCTCACTCTGCAGGCGCCGCCATTTTCCACATTTGGACTTCCCTCTCGTCAGAACTCCACCCAGCAGACCAGCCCATCACAGCCCGGCTCGCGTGGCTGCTTGAGGCCGCACGGTTCATCAATAAATGCTTTATTTGGAGGTGTTTAAAAGAGTTTGCCTCCCACTCAGCAAGCCTGGCAAGCTTCTCGTGTTGTATTTGATATGCCAAATTCCAGTACCAATTATATTAGGTCATGGGAATGACCTATGACCTAATATAATGGTTATTATATCATTCCCATGACCTAATATAATGGTTTGAGGCTCTTTATGTTCCTGTAGCAAGCCGATGCCCCTGGCTCTACTGGCATGAGACAGGACATATGGAGCTATTACTGGTGCCCGCTCTAGCAAATAGATGATCAACGGGAAGATCGTGATGAAATGTATTTTTCTAAGTGTTCAAGTACAGAGTAATAAAGAATGTCCACATCTTCAAGATATTTCCATTTTAGTAGAGGGAAGTAATAAGAGAGAAGTGTTGTAATATTAGACTTATCAGTATTCTAAAGCAGGAGAATTCCCTATGGTCAGCCTCTCCTATTGCATAATATTCCAGTCTTACCCTGAGAATAATCGGGAATATATTTTCATTACATCTACCTGAACACTTTTAGAGTGGAGAAGGTAGAATAGAATAGCTACCAACCTGTTTTATAATTTAAGAGTGTTTCATCTCTCAAGATTTTCACCTTTCTTTCTGGAATAAAGGACATTGAAGCAGAATGATTGAGGGACAGATTGTCTAGAAAAGGAGAAAAAAGGCTAGTCAGAGGAGACAGTCCATGAGATATTTACCATGAATATTCTGCTATATCAGGCATTTTAGGAGAAAATGCTCAAAGAGGAAGGAAGACATATAAAAAAAAACCTCAGATATCAAAATGAGCACAGCAAACTATTTGAACAGAACAAACCAGCATGGCAGGAACTTAGTGATAAACAGAGTGAAGGGAGATGAACAGACCTACAGGAAGGCGTAGATAGGTAGATGATGTAAATATCGGCCTTAATCTAGTTCTGGATGTAATGAGATCTTAGATCATGTAAAGTGGTATGTGCTAAGTTATGCGAAGTCTTCTCTCTCATTTGTTATGGAAGATAAACCATGAATGGATTTACAAGAGTACAGATAGAAATACCAATAAGAGAACATTACACATTCAAGAAATAGAACAGATTTCTCCAGAGGAGAAGGAATAGGGAACATGTCAGAATAAAGAACCCCCCAAAATAGGGAACATGTCCAGTATCTACATATTTGTATTTGATATTTTTTTAATTTCAGATGTAAAATTTATCTTCTGTCAAACTCTATCTTCTAACATAAAATCTGGGAGTAGCCACAGACTTTTTTGGTGAAGCATATAGGATGTGTATTTTAAGAAATTGACCCTGATTATCATAGGAAATATAGTTTGGGCAAGAGAAAGACTGAAGTCTTGTTGCTTACATGATGTAATTTCCAAGTAATTTTCTGTTGGGTAATTAATCACTTGATCACTTGATCACTTGAATCCCGTTATTCATCGATTTGCTCAAGCGGGCACCAGTAACATTTCCATTGGACCCTATCATGTGTCAATGTAGCCCAATGGCATCTGGTTGATTCAGGAATATGAAGAGCCTCTAACCATTCCTTCGAGGTCTTGATAAGGTATTTAATGCAGAAACAAAACAAAAAATGAGCTTATGAATAGTTACTAGATCACCCTGAAAAGGTTAGTGGAAACTCAAGAGTGAAATGTCTCAGTGAATATCTAGGGAATAAGAATACTCAAACATAAGCCTTTACTCACAGAGGGAAGAAGGAATTGTGCTAAGTGCCTTCATTGATTTCTCTTCCTTTCCATGAAAGATTATGAGAGAAAAATAAAAAAGGAAATAAAAGCAAATTAATAGAGAGAAAAATGCCTGAGGCTAAAATTTGTTAAATTCACAGCAGGATAATTGCTATGTTTTAATGGAGATTTGTATTATTATTGTTTTTATTATTTTGAAGTATAAATGGCAATTTTAAAAGGTTTATCTTCTCTCCCCTCCACTGCTGAAAACTAAAGAGAAAAATGCCAGAATTCTGATTCTCTCTAAGGTCTGTTTCTCTCCGGTTCACTATTTTCCCCAACTTACCTTCTGCACAATGATGCTAAGGAAGGCATTGAGAGGAACAAGAAATGTGGCCCACTAATGTTTTCTTATTCAAGTCTCAATACTGCTCTCATAGAACTTAATATTGAGCTGGAGAGAATGAAGAGAAACTACATTTATGAACAGGCCTGCTGGGACCCCCCAAAGAAACAGAAGCTGATCTATTATTTATGCTTTCTACTTATGATATTTGGATTTTCAAGATGAATCCAAATACAATGGCCTCTGGGTATTCAAACAAAGGAAAAAGCAATGATTTATTGACAAATAATGTTAACAACACAAAGATAGTCTGGAACAAATACAGTGATGGGTAGTAATAGCTGAACTGCAGACCACTGGAGAGAGTGTACTGAGAAAGACGGGCCAAATTCAACTTGTCTTTATTTCATATACACAGAGCTAGCAACAACTTCAGAACATGAAGTCAAGAATATAATATAATATGAAGAGAAAGGCCAAAAAAGCTTTTGACTCACAGCTGGAACTCATGTCATCTATAACACAGAATTCATTTTTTAAATATATTTTATTATACCACCATGAGATAAAATTACAAAAATGTTCATGTTTGGGTTTCGTCCATACAGTGTTCCAGCACCCATCCCTCCACCAGTGCCCATTTCCCACCACCAATGTCCCCACTCCCTACCCCCTCCCCTAGCCTGCCTTCATGGCAGGCTCTTTATCTCTTTTCTCTCTTACTCTTTCACTCTCTCTCTCTCTTTCTCTCTCTTCCTTCTCCTACACATTGTGTATTGTAAAATATATACTTAGTGGTTATCATGTGTATCTTTTTGCCTATATTTAATGCTTAGTTCTATGTGGTGATAGCACTTTTGACTATTATTGGCACACTGTTCCATTCTCTGTATTACCTAACACAGAATCCATTTTAAAAATCTCTTTCAAAACCAATTCCAGAGAGATAGTTCAAAGGATAAGTTACCTGCCTTTCATGTGCTCAACCCAAGTTTGGTCTGTCACCACTAATGTTCCCCAGTCCTGCCAGGAGTGATTCCTAAGTGCGGAGCCAGGAGCTACATCTAAGCACCACCAGGTGTGGCCCAAAGCCAGAAAGACAGCAAAGACACAAAATTCCTCTTTAAAGTCTCAAACAGTGGGTAGGAATGTTTTCTCTATTTTCACAAATTAAAGGAAGTAAATTTTATCAATAATAAATGACTTAGAATCTCTAAGTCTCCTCATTTTTGTACTCTTGTACCTAAATCCCTCTCCCTGTGGCCCTACCCTTCTGGCACAGTCTCAAATCCACCGTGGTTCCTGTGGATTCTTTATGCAGGGTATTCTTTCCACTCTATCTCTTTATATTCTCATACAAAGGATCTAGTTTATGTCCAGTCCCTACTATTTGGGTTGACTCTTTCTTTTCCTCATTTGATCCTCAGCTTTGACTGTTATTTTCAGTGACTTTCAGGATTCCAACTTAGGTTCAGTATGTCAATAAAAGGAATTAAAGTTCTTGTAGTTACCAAATTTAGTGGTCTACAAGTGTATGCCACATATTTACACATCTTGTCCTGAAGAGAACTTTCATCTTTTGTAAGCTGAAAAAATGCCTCTGTGCCTAACAGTGTGTATCCAAAAGCACATTTTGAACTCAGGGAGACTCCTTTTCTAACTGGAACTTACAGCCATTTGCTTTACCGCCTATTTCACAGACCAGGAGCTGACTGTCAAAGAAGTGCTTGATTGGGGCACAGAGAAAAGATTGGACTAGGAAACAGGGAGCTGAATTTCTTAAATACGTAGTGTTCTCACATCCTCAGAAAATAATGAAGACACCCAATGTAATTGATTTGACATTTGGTTTATTAAGTGTTAGAGTTTTGATGTCAGGGAGATAGTATAGCAGGTAGGCACTTGCCTTACACACAGTCTACCGGGTTCATACCAGGTTCATTCACTGGCATTTCATAGAGTGCCCCTAGCACTTACAGGAATAATTTGGCAGTATAGAGGAGGAATTTCCCTCCCTGAGTATCACTGTGACCAAACACCAAAAACAAAACAAAAGAAAAAGAATTGATGTTTTTAGTGCTTAATTCAAATATACATATACATATACATATACATATACATATACATATACATATACATATACATATACATATACATATACATATACATATACATAGATGTACATGTACATGTACATGCGCATGCGCATATACATATACATATACATATACATATACATATACATATACATATACATATACATGTACATATACATATACATATATAAACATGGCATTTAAGGTCAGGAAACCTTGTATGCAGAGGTAAGGGGTTAGGAGGGAAAGGGGAGGGATGTACCATACCTGGCAGTGCTTGGGGGCTTACTCTTAGCTCTGCTATCAGGGCTTACTCCTGGCAGTCTCAGGTTATCATATGGAGTGCCAAGACTGAGCCCGGGTCAGTCTTGATTCATTCAAGGCAAGAGCCCTACCCACTATTGCTCTGACCCCAAGTCAGAAGGAAACCTTTGAGCAGAAATAATGAAGTAAAAATCAGAAAGCAATAGGCAGGTCTCTTGGTCCCTTGCTTGTTTGTCAGCTGTGCTTTTGTGTAATCTGCTTTCTAAAGCTGCCTGATGGACATAAGGATTAATGAAGATTGTGGTAAGAATATCTCTCTTTGCTTGTCTCCTCCAATATCCTTTCCTTGGAGTGATCCACATATGCTCAAAAGGAAGATTATAAACTTAGAATATCAGCTGCTTTCAAAAAACTACCTTACTGTTTGATTCTAAAGATGCTGGCCTTTGGGATCCTTAAAAATATCTTCCAAAAACATTGTTCCCAGACATATATACATATGGAAATTGTTTTCATGTGAGAAAAAAATTATAATTTTTGAAATTTCCGTCTCCATTTTATTAACATGTTCATCTATTTCTCTATCGGCTTTGATCTCTCACCTACTCAATCTTTTGTTCCGAGTGATAACTGTTAACATGTGAATAACAGTACTTTCAAAAAAATGTCTTAGGCTATTTTATTATGTGTCACTGGTATATAAAATTCTCAGGTTTGATTCCTAAGATCATGCTTAAATATGATTTCTCAAGTGTGATTGCAGTCTCAAACTCCCGGTCTATGAAAACGTAGAAAAAAATATGCTCCCCAGAATAAAATATAAAAGTCGTAATCATAATGAACATTTGCTTAGAACAGATTCCATCACAAGTACCATGATAAATATTAAGGATCATAGTGTCAAATCTCTTATTTAAATGACTATATAAAAGTACTCAGCAGAACTATGTACCTGGGCTAATGTATGCAATGTTCAGCCATTAGCTACTCATATTATCACAAGTCCTACCAATAATAACACTGGCACTATTATTCATTGCAAGAAGTCTGAGCAAGGATGATAATTTTTCAAAGGAAGAACTCATTTTTGGAAGAGTTGATGGTTTCCAAAATCAAATCTTCAAAAAGAACTGAGTGCATAGTTCATTATTCAGAATAAATAAAGGAAAGAAAATAGAGAAAGGAAAGTTATACTCTTAAGGAAAAGTCAAGTCTGCCAGCTGGTAAGTGAGGAACAGGGTTGAGAAGTTCAGCATAGCTCGCTTTAGCTGTAGTGGTTTACACTGCAGGCTTACTTGTAACCACTGGAACAGTAACAGTAGAAGACAGACTCCCTGCCTGTCTGCGCACCAGAGTTGTCAGTAAACGTGTGAAGAAAAGTTTATTTTCTTTACATTCTTCATGGCATTATGAAACAATCATTTTTTCTAACTGTAATTGTTTGCATGTTGGGATATTTCCCTTTAATCAAGTACTGTTAAAAATAATTTAAGCCTACGTATATCAAATACATAGGACAATATTTTATATAGAAGATTAATAGAATTCACATTTCTTCCTTACTTTATAGAGGTGTCTGGTACTGGGAATGAAATCCAGGGATTCTCACATGCCAGGCATGCACTGTACCACTGACCCACATACTCAGCCCCTCGACTTCTGCTTGACATATGCATTTGCAGAACACAACTGATCTAAGTGCTCTCTGAATCTTAAACATAGAAAGAGCTAGGAAAAGCACTTAAAAGCACTGATTTTTTACATAAGTTGTGTAAACAATAGGAAGGATTTTGAGGGCCCCAGATGCTAATTTTCATCAAGAGAGGTGCAGAGCATTTTCTAAGTAAATACATAAAACTTAAATTGAGGCCCTTTGGATAATTAGAGCAATGATCCGACAAGAGAAATTGAGTGTAGAGATGAGGAGAGTAACATGTCAAAGAATGCGTGTGTTGTTCTGTTGCATGTTGACTAATAAAAAAGGGGAAGCAGTTGAACATGTTTGTAAGGAGAATTCCTTTCACCTTTAATGGATTCACTTAGCAAATCCATAATGGATTCACTTAGCAAATATTTACTATGCATCTGCTAGGATTTGGGTACAATGCAAAGGACTAAGAGAAAACCAGTAAAGCTAAAGACACCTGGTGAGATAGACAGGGGAGGACTCTGAAAGACTAGAATAGGAGTTGTCCTGCAAAGGAAATGATAGCTAAGAAATCTATGAGCTCAGAATAAAGGACTTTGTGTAAAAGATAAGGCAAGTGTTGTGAGCAGAATGTGTATGTACAGAGAAGTTAGGAGATAGTTCAATGAGCATTAAATACAGGCAAAAAGATACATGATAACCTCTAAATGTATGTATTGTAATCCACAATGTGTAAGAGAAGGAAGAGAGAAAGAGAGGTAGAGAAAGAGAAATAATAAACCTGCTATAGAGGCAGGCTAGGAGAAGGGGGAGGAAATGGGGGACATTGGTGGAGAGAAATGGGCACTGGTGGAAGGATGGGTGCTGGGACACTGTAAGATGTAACCCAAACATGAACATTTTTTGTAATTGTATATCTCACGGTGGTATAATAAAAATATTTAAAAAATAAATCACTTGATCACTTGACTTCCCATTGGTCATCCATTTGCTCGAGTGGGCACCAGTAACATCTCAGTATGTCCTGTTACATGCTAAAGTGAACACTTGCTAGATAGCCCAAGGGCATCTGCCCGCTCCAGGAACATAGAGAGCCTCAAACCATTCCATCAAATCATGAGAATGATGAAAAAGAGATAGTTCAAGTGAAGCACATACCTCCCATGATTAAAACCTTAAGTTTGACCCCCATCAGCACAGATGTGCCCATTGAGCATCATTTGGTGTGGCCCAGTGGCTGCTGAGCACCACCAGCTGACATCTAAGGGTCAGAGAAAGACTCTTGGACAGACCCAGACTGCTCAGAGGTGTCTAGAAACTAGAGGAAGCTCCATGTACATAATAAAGATAATTGGAAGAGATGAAAATAAGTAAATAGTGGTGTGCCTCTGGAGAGGCTGAGAGAGGAGACTAAGAAGATCATCTCCATTTCCTCTCCTCTTCTCCACTTTCCCACAACTTGGGAGTCTGTGATTCTCAAAGAGAGCAGAATCATATGGAAATGACCCCGGGGCCCCAGAGCATGACTTCAGCAGCTGCAGTAACCAGAAATATATCTCCTCTTTCTCTCCTCCATTTTTTCTATATTTTTATTCTCCTGCATGGCCTAACTCACCAAGATTCTCGTCTCTAGATTTTTGCACCTGCTATATCCTGTAGCACTATTCTCTGAGAAATCCATGCCACTGTTCAAGCATGTCCCTTCTCTGACCCCTTCCTAGGTTCACAATAGGACTAAACTGATCCTCTCCACTATGTTCCTATTGCTGTGACTCTACACACTGACACAATCCGGTGTGGCTATAGATCTTTCTCCCCTTCGGTCAGAGAATTGGGGGAGACAAAAGAGTATCTCTATAGTCCATGTGTCCTTAATATTCAACCTGGGCCCTTCGTAATTCCCACCCATAAAATATTTGTTGAATGATTAATTAAATCCATAACCCATGCTTATTTTTGTCAGTTACCTAATTTAATTGTGTTAATGACCTGGTGGGTCCATGTACTAACAAAACTAATATATGATATTTAACTAGCCTGGACTTACACAATGACAAAACTAATTTTATAGCATTCCAAACAGATTTCTAAGTTCTTTGTCTTTATTAACTCTTTTATATCTGACATCTCCACAACCCATTGACAGGTAAGGAAACCAGGGTACAAAGAGGTTAAGCAATATGTCCAAAGCCATTCTAGACCATGGTAGAGTCAAAGATAGTGGAAGTAAGGTTCAAATCCCAGAAATTTAACTCCAGACCAATATTGACTTACAAAGCCAATTTCATATTTATCACCACCTGATCCAATTAATTTACTGTTAAACAGAAATGCCTCGATCTTTGTGAAAGATGGAAAGAACCAAATAAATTGAGCTGTTAAATGTAGTTTAAAAAACGGGATAGGCCTGGTATGACAATTCACGACCATTTTTTATGCCTAGCCTGGTTTCTATATAAACTGTGCCAAAGCTTCAGGCCAGGCCTCCCCATATACTATCATTCCTATTTTGGAAGGATAGTATGGGTGTTATTCTGGATTAGAGGCTAAGAAGAAGAGTGCCCCCCTCTCTATGTACTTCCTAAAGTATTAGCAAGGTTACATATGCCATTTATGCCATTTTTCTTCTTTGGACTCCAATATGATGTTCCTGTTAGCATTATCTAAGAAATTCAGAATACCCCTGTATATATGCCTTCCCCCCTGTTTTCTTGCTTTATACTCCTGTTTTCTTGCTTTATACTACACACAAGTATAAAGTATGCTACCTGCACGGCAGAGCCTGGCAAGCTACCTGTGTTGTATTTGATATGCTAAACACCAGTAACAATTATAGACCTCATTTCGGTCTTTATGGATTGAGGTCTTTATGGATTTTGGTCTTTATGGATTGAGGCTCTTTACGTTCCTGGAGCAAGCAGATGCCCTTGGGCTTTACTAGCATGAGACAGGACATATGGAGATGTTACTGGGGCCCGCTCGAGCAAATCGATGATGAATGGGAAGACAGTGATACAGTGATATGTATCACTATTCCCATCATAGAATAATAAATATCAATTATAATAAAATAGAAATTTTTATTCGTTGTTGTAATAGTTCCATGAGGTTCTAGTTTATCTCAAATTCATATGTCTGCTTTGGGAGGATTGTGTATGACTTGAGAGGAGAACTGTAACCGACAGAATCACTGTGCTGTGACTGGTTCCTTTAATTTTATCAGAACCATCAAGGTAGTAGACCTATTTTTCTATACAAGTATGACTTTCTTGTGCTTCTGCATTTTTTCCGTTGACTTTCATTGAAATCTATGCAAAGGGAGCAGGGTCAGACTCATTCTAGTTGTAATAATGGGTAAAACTTACATTAATCTCAACTACTTTAAATGTTAACCCACATATAGTACTAATATGGAGGAAAAATAAATGGAAATATTTAAAAATGAGAGAGAGAAAGAGAGAGAGAGAACGTTAGGGGAAAAGACCCAAATGTATTCTTCATTCCTATTTGTGACTTGGATATGAACACTGACTTCAGGTTAAAACTTGGCAGCACAAAGGTAGTTTAACAAAAAGTAATTTGAAGCAATAAAAATATCACTGACTGTTTTTATGTAAGTAATAGAAGTAAGAAAATGGCAAGCAAGAAAATAATCAAAGCATTATTATTTGGGGGATTTTTATTGTACTCTCATAACTAAATGAATAAAAAGCTCCATTTTCAAGGACAGAATATGCAAGAATGTTCTCAGCACGGGTGTTCACCAAAGAAAGCCAACAGAACAGATATAAAGCAAATAACTCTGGTGTCTAGTTCTTAGAGGTAATAGTTAATAATTAAAAACATGCATTTTCACAGGTGTTTAAAGGAGGCATTTTTAAGCATTCATATCACACTTGATTTCTTAGGACAATACAAATATAAAAAGAAACAACAGTAGATGTTACTGTGACTATCTAAATCTAAGAGAATTTGAAAAGAAACCACAAAAAGCACAATATTATACATAGCAAAAATGCGGCTAAATATGGGAACATGGGAGAGTGGCCATCAGAGAAAAATGGGTTTGATTTCTAGCTCCAGTCCTGTATGATGTTGACAAATGATATTGTCTCTGAACCTTGGATTATACAACTCTAAAACAAGAACATTTACCCTGTGGAGTGTTGAAAATGAATGCCTGGAATATATGTATATCACCTAGTGCTTCTTCTGCCTTATGGAACACATTCAGGAACTGCAACTTCTGTTACTGTGTTGTGAGTATGGAACTAGCCACTGTTACGCTTAACTAGCTTTCTACTGTCTCTTTAATGAGGAGACAGAGTATGAGAGGTAAGTCGCTTACCAGAAGGCACTTTTGTGTGGCCAGGGAACAGCCATACAGCAGGATAATTCCCAAGGTCGCTGGGATCAGTCTGATGTTCATGTTTTGTCTTTTCACTTTATCAAAAACTTCCAAAAATTAGACAATACTTGGACATTCAATATTTCAAGAAATGATCTCAAATATCACTATCACTATCTTCCCGTTCATCATCAATTTACTCGAGCGGGCTCCAGTAACATCTCCATATGTCCTGTCTCATGCTAGTAGAGCCCAAGGGCATCTGCTCGCTCCAGGTACATAAAGAGCCTCAAACCATTATATTAGGTCATAGGAATGACCTAACATAATTGTTACTGGTATTTGGCATATCAAATACAACACAGGCAGCTTGCCAGGCTTGCCATGTGGGTGGCATACTCTTGTAGTCACCTCTAAATACAGCATTTATTGGGGCCGAAGCAATCGGGTAGGGCATTTGCTTTGCATGCAGCCGGTCCATGCCAGCTTGGGTTCCATCCCCAGCATCCCATATGGTCTCCGAGTGCCACCAGGAGTAATTCCTGAGTGCAGATCCAGGAGAAACCCCTGAGTATTGCCGGGTATGACCAAAAAAAAAAAGTAAATATAGCATTTATTGATGAACCACGTGGCTGCTTGTGGTCGCACGAGCCAGGCTGTGATAGGCTCATCTGCTGGATGGAGTTCTGACAAGAGGGAAGTCTGAATGTGGAAAATGGCGGCCCTCATGGAGTTGGTGGGGGGTCCTTTGGCTTGTTGTGAAGCTCTGCTGGGGTGGCGGGCCAGGGCTAGAACCCACCATCCCTCCTGGGCGCCTCATGAGCGGCTGGGCACAGGGGAGAGCTGGTAGCAGCTCTGCCCCATGTCTGTGAGTTTCTGGATCAGCATACCTGGGCCGGATTGAAAAAATCTGCTGCAGGGTGGGTGTCAATGATCCAGGTTGTGATAGGCTCATCTGCTGGATGGAGTTCTGGGCTGGATTAAAAAAAAAACTGCTGCAGTGTGGGTGTCGATGATCTGGGCTGTGATAGGCTTGTCTGCTGGATGGAGTTCTGGGCTGGATTAAAAAAAAAAAACTGCTGCAGTGTGGGTGTCGATGATCCGGGCTGTGATAGGCTCCTCTGCTGGATGGAGTTCTGACGAGAGGGAGGTCCGGATGTGGAAAATGGCAGACCTCGTGGAGTGGGGGGGGGGTCATCTTGCTTGTTGCAAGGCTCTGCTGGGGTGGCGGGCCAGGGCTAAAACCCGCCATCCCTCCCGGTGCCTCGTGAGCAGCTGGGCACAGGGAGAGCTGATAGCAGCTCTGCCCTGTGTCTGTGAGTTTCTGGATCAGCATACCTAGGATGGATTGAAAAAACTGCTGCAGGGTGAGTGTTGATGATCCGGTCTATGATAGGCTCGTCTGCTGGACTTGGACACTCAATATTTCAATAAATGATCTCAAATATCACATCTATTAAATTTTTTGTCCTAATCTTCATATAAAAAATAGGGGTAATATTTTTATCATTCCTATCCAATTACAGAAGCAATTTCAAGATGAGTAATTTTTCAGGGAATTTGGTAGGTATGGACTGGCGAGAAGTTGTAAATAAAATCTGGAGCATGCTCAGAAAGGGTATGCATCTGAATTTAGGAGCAAAAATTTACCCAAGAGGATCGTGAGTGAAGCTGGGAAAGCTCTCTGCAGCTGAGATATAGGACATCTAGATACTTCTATTAACTGGCAACCAGTAGGATTTGTTGGTTTTTCTACTGAACTAATCTTAAGTAATGAATGGCATGGGAGACTAGTGAAAGGGGGTGGGGGAACTCAGGACTATTTGCTTTGAGGATCGTTGTCAGGGGGAATGGTTGGAATAATAGCAAGACTAGCTATGGTGATGGGCTAAGTATTTGACATAAGTTATTGTGCAAAAACCAGGCACCTGCGTAGTATCCTGTAAAGAATTTCATAGAAGGAAATGCTAAGAAAGTCGGATCCAAGATTCAAAAGCCAGTCACAATGGAAAGAGAGTGTTTGTTCTGCCACCATTTTCCATTTCTCTAAATTTGCTGGGCCTCAACTTCCTTGGTTCTAAAAAGGAGACATAAATCATCACTTGAGGCATTGATATAAGTGCTGGAGTTGGTGAACACCTAACACAATGCTTGGTGTAGAATAATTGTACACCACAAAGATGTTTAAGTACTTCATAAGCTAAACAGATGAGTATGTGTGTAACTAGCTGGACAAAATGGCAGTTTAAACTAACTGAAAAAATAATAACTCTGCTTAAATAACTAGAGATTTGCATTTCCCATTTTACCTTCAAGGGAACCTGAAAATGATGAATGAAACATAGCATTGACACCTTTTGAAAAGTGAATAATTTGAAACCTGATCTCAAATCATTTTCCACAAGTTTATTTTGTTAATTTTTTTTACTAATGTTTGATTAAACATTTGATCACTTACACTGTGCCAAGTATTTTTCTAAGCGTTATTATTATTTTTAATAAAATAGACAAAACCACGTGCTTGCAGGGAACTTACATACTATTAAAGAGATTTAATCAAACAAATAATTCTGTTAGTTAAATAAATGATTCTATTGAAGGTAAGACAGTTAATCAAACAAATAATAAACTTAGAGATTGATACATGGAGCTAGGGCAATGACAAGAATGGAAATCTCTGGGTGTTGAAATCACCTAGACAATACTGAGATCTTGCTTGCATTTCAGTCATTCAGATTTTCTAATAGCATCATCAAAAACCCTCAGCTCCAGTAACTGCTTTTATGAAATCAGTTTTATTCTTCTTTAAATTGCACATTTAACTGCATTGTGCATGTGACAGAGCTGGTTCCAAAGTCCAGAGGGTCCCCCACTCATTTATAGCTTGACCCTGAGGGCCTAAGAAGAGCTGATCTCTGGGCTTTGTGACCAATGGGAAAATTGGGGTCACTATTTGGTCTGTTGTGCTACATTACTTGTGCTGTGGTTTTTTAGCTTTATGGAGGTAAAGCAGATAGAGTCCCTGACCTTGGGTGTTGACCAACTGAAAAATAAAAAATAATCCTCAGACTACATGTGGTGTCTGGCTAACTTCCTATTATAGTGAAAGGGCAGATCATGACCAACATTTGAAAGTGATGACAATGTATTAACACCAAATAATGCTTATGACTCTATTGCTAAGCACTAAGCCTATACCCAGTGCTGTAATGAGGTACTCAAACCACAGAGGAAATAGGTCCTGACCCATCCATAAAATAGAAATAAAATTATTTTCTCTCAGGACTTGGTCTGTCCATGATGTCACTGTCATCTCTCATTTGAACTCAGCAGACCTCTTACTGGTTTCAAAGCTTCTTTCCATGGTTTCCAGTGTTCTGTGGAGAGAAACGCAGCCATTAATATGGTTTACAAGCATGTCAATATCTGACCCTCTGGAAAGCAACTTAACCTCTTGTCTTTCTCCTTGTCATTCCTGCCAGTCGTAATGGACTAATATCAGCTTTACCAAACATTCTTTTTTCATCTAATTGCCAGCTATTTGGCTCTTTTTCCTTCTGTGCCTTTTTTTTTAATCCTGTACATCAGTAGGTCAAATAGTATTCATCTTTTCTCCCATCTACAATTTTACTTCAACATTTAATGTTATTTCCCTAATTTCTAAGGCTGCATTGGTCATTTCTTCCTTAAGCTTCCAGATCAATAAATATTATTTACACTTCCAACAACTCGAACAAAGTATCTAAAGCTCTTGTCCCTATGCTTATAATTCATCTGTAGTGACCTACCTCCTTAAGTGGATGCATAACGTAACTCTTGAGCAGTCGGGAGTAGATAAAAA
Source organism: Cryptotis parvus (assembly GCA_021461705.1). Lineage (NCBI taxonomy): Eukaryota > Metazoa > Chordata > Mammalia > Eulipotyphla > Soricidae > Cryptotis > Cryptotis parvus. The sequence goes on from JAJIBD010023454.1 coordinate 77,605, forward strand.
AGTAATAAAAACATCTTTTCGTTTGAAGTCTGCTATGTGAGTTCTCCTGTTAAATTGCTATTTGTTTGCAGTCAAGTGACTTTACTTAAAATGAGAGATTGGATTCAGCGATCTCAAAAATTTCTTTAGACTCTATTATCTTAGAATTTTTCAACCAAAGAAAGTATTTGTTGATAAGGGATCATTTTAGGAAGCAAAAGTAAAAAAAAAAAAAGTCCTAAGTAAGAAAGACTTATGAATAAAAGCACTGCTTTATGGCATTATTTGTAATAGGCGAAAAGCTTATCCTGTCTCCCATTTTAGGTAAAGTTACTTGATTAAGAATAAAGAGAAGCACTGGGGAAGGGAGATGTACAAGTTATTTGGGGATAATGGAGAATGGAGGTGGGGATAGAGTTCCAAGTGTAAAACAATAATATCAATAATATTATAAATCATGATACCTCAATAAAATAATTGATAAAAAAATACACATATGGTCATATAATTCTAGGTCTTTGTTAGATAAAATAAGGAAAAGTGATTGAACTTGTAATTTGAGTCAGGTAAAATTCTGTAACTTTTATAAAAACCCTGAGTTGGAGGACAGTGAGTGAGAGGCTAACAACCAAGTGTCACCTACTAACACAGTATGAAGAAGGGAGGTATGGTGCCGCTCAACCATGGAACAGAGCATATTTCAGACTAGAAACTAGTAGAAACATGTTGTGCTCCAAGTACCACCAGGTATAATTCCTGAGTAGTTGAAACTACTATAACTTCTATTATAGTAACAAGCACAGTAGATGACGTGGGAAACAAAAATAAATCCACAGGGAAAATGCAGAAGAACTGAGGATGTTCATAAAAGAAGAGAAAACCCAGATTTTAATATTTTCTGGAGTTTCCATGAGAGGAAGTGCAGCAGTTTCATAGGTTCGTATCACATAAAACAATGACCAATCAGCAGAAGCTGTCAGGAAGTTCATCTGAAAACAATCATCCAAGAGTGAAATGTGCTGACTCTAAAGAAATCCTCCAATGTGAGAAATGAATGGGAAAAACCTGCAGAGAGGGTGATAGTTCAGGAAAATATAAAGGAGAGGAAATTGGAGCACCAACATCTGTAAAGGTCTCTTTCAGTTTAGTGGTCTTAAGAATGCTAGGAAAGTTGATTTAAAGGTAAGGGGGCCAAAGATAGCTGCCGCCTGACATTTTTCCCCTGACTATGTACTTCCATCATTTTTTATAATTGAATCACCATGCAGTGGACCATTACAAAGCTGTTTATAACTGGATTTCAGTCATACAGTGTCCCAACATCCATTGCTCCACCAGTGCACAACTCCCAACATCATTTCCCTCCCACCCACCCCAATCCTACCTCCATGGCAGACTTCCTTTCTCTCTCTCTCTCTCTCTCTCTCTCTCTCTCTCTGAATTCTGGTATATAATACAGACACTTATTATAGAAACACTCAAGTCACCAACAAAACTCAAAAGCTATTTTCTCTTCCTGATATCCTTATTTTAGGTACTACTTTCTATTTGCCCTTTCATTAAGGTTAAAATATCCTATTACAGATAAACTCATGGGAAATATCCTATCACTCACAAAGAGAGATCCAATGAGTACACATTTTAGAACAAATAGGTATGTCTTCATATTTATTTTTCCCCATTTGGGTGACTGGAGAGATAGTATAATGGGTAAGATGCTCACATGCAATAAACTGGATTCAATTCCTAGTATTACAAATGGTCCCCTGAGCTTGGCCAGAAATAATCTCCAAGCACAGAATCAGGAGTAAGCTGTGAGCACAGCCAGGTATGCACCCCTAAAACTATCCTTTCCCTGTGCCTTTTACATTGGTTGGGGCGTTTGTCTCTCTCTAGCAATATCAGTTTGGAAGTGCTAAGCAAACTGTCTAGTGTCAGAAGTTGAACCCCAGACCTTGTGTTTGCTAAGCATGTCCTCCTTTACATACTCTCATAAAGTTAAAAGAAATCCATCCATAAAATTAATGTCCAGGTACTGGAACAATAACTGCCTTGAGTAGATAACTGCCTTGCATACAATCATCCTAGATTTGATCTCAGGCATCCCATACAGTCCTCCAACTACACTCCTGTAAGTACTGAGTGCAGAGCCAGGAGTAACCTCTGAGTATCCCCAGTTGTGGCCCCAAGCAGAAAAATATTTAAACAAAAAATGAAATAAACGTCCACTAATGAAATAAAAATATTTGGAAAGTAAAGGAATAGAAATTCTTTAATCCCTGTTGAATTACAACTTGTGGTTCAAAGTCCACTTCCTTTTTGACTTGGACTATGAATGTGCAGTACATAAATTTAATTTAAGGGGAATTTTCCTGTGATTATTTTCCAGCAAATAAACTTTTTCAAGAGTTCAGTACTTCTCCAGGAGTTAAGTACTGTAAAGAACTAGGTAGTATTTTATATTTTGTTCAGGTCATAAGGTATCTCCTCAATAACAGAACTTTGCTGGTGTAGCACAAGAGCTGCCAGGAAGAATATGTAAATAAATGAGCATGGCTGTGTTCCAATAAAACTTTATTTCTCCAAATAAGCCGTGGGCTGGATTTAGCCCAGGGTTTATAGTTTGCCAGCATGTTAAATTAAACCAAATCACCTCATTAAGCCAAATAGCTTTAAAGTTCTTATCATTTAAAAATTTTAATAAGCTGCATCCTCGGCATCTCATGTTGTGCTCAAGTACCACCAGGAGTAATTCCTGAGTGCTAAGCCACGAAGTTACTCCTGAGCACTATTGGGCATAGAACCTCCAAAAACAAAAACCTGAATGGAATTCTGGCTGAATTCTGTGCTCATATAAATACACATTCAACTTGAAGAAAGTGCACAAAGGATGTTTCCTGAGATAAATGCCCATATAGATAACTGGGCACTAGGAACTCAAGCAAGCAGGTTGAATATCTTGAGAACAGAAAATCTTTAGGAAATAAGAGCAAATATTTATTTATTTTATATATTTTTATTATACCACCATGAGATATACAAAGATGTTCATGATTGGGTTTCAGTCATACATTGTTCCAGCACCCAATCCTCCACAGTGCCCTATTCCCACCACCAATGTCCCCAGATTCCTTGCCCCCTCTCCTAGCCTGCTTCTAGAGCAGACAATTTTCCTCTTCTCTCTCTCTCTCTTTCTTTCTCTTTCTTTCTCTCTCCTCCCTCTCTCTCTTCTCTCTCCCTTAAGAGCAAATAAGTTATGAGTACCATAAAACTCATCATTAAAGTCTGATCCGCAGGGAACAAATACTTAGAAGAAATTCAGCTCAAGATCTGACATATAAGTGATAGCTAAATAATAATTAAAATTTTAACTGTTTCTCTCGCATGCCAGTTTGCTCAGTCTATGTAGTTAGGCACCATACTCTACTATATACTGAGAAAGTATTAGACACCAAGAACTCTACTATATACTGACAATACCATAATGAATAATATTCATGACAATATCACAATTACGATCTTCCCATATATCATCTATTTGCTAGAGCGGGCACCAGTAATATCTCCATATGTCCTGTCTCATGCCAGTAGAGCCAAGGGCATTGGCTTGCTACAGAAACATAAATAGCCTCAAACCATTATATTAGGTCATGGGAATGACCTAATATAATTGTTACTGGTATTTGGCATATCAAATACAACACGAGCAGCTTGCCAGGCTTGCCGTGCGGGAGGCATACTCTTGTAGTCACCTCCAAAATTCATGACAATATAAAATAACTATATCACTCCTGAGCATGGATGCAGTTAAGCTGGAAGCTGACTTGGAGGTTTCCTATCTGACCCTATTACCAGTTACCAGTCTGAAAAACAGAACTGAAGATGCATGTTGTTTAAAGAAGTTGTGTCTCCGTGCTCAAAAGAACATGGGTGATGGTAGTCTTGTGGTTCTCTAAAGATTAAAGTGAAATATTAAGACTGGAAAAGAGACATAAAGTTGAAAAGACAAATCCTGAAAACATTTGGCAAGCTTTGCCACAAAGAGGAGAGTTAACCTGATAAGACTCCCCCTTTAGAAAATGAAGCGTAAAATGCACTTAATGGCATTTCCTATCTGACCCCATTACCAGTTACCAGTCTGAAAAACAGAACTGAAGATGCATGGTTTAAAGAAGTTGTGTCTCCATGCTCAAAAGAACATGGGTGATGGTAGTCTTGTGGTTCTCTAAAGATTAAAGTGAAATATTAAGACTGGAAAAGAGACATGAAGTTGAAAAGACAAATCCTGAAAACATTTGGCAAGCTTTGCCACAAAGAAGAGAGTTAACCTGACAAGACTCCCACTTTAGAAAATGGAGTGTAAAATGCACTTAATGGCATAGAGCACTATTTTAATCAAAACCTTACTAGTTGTTTCTTACAGGACTTAAGAACTGGTCTATGAACTGGGATGGTAAACGGCCCCAAACTGCACCATAGGGTTAGCCTGATAGTCCTGGGGAACTAATAGACCTAGGGAACAATGGCTGAATTAAAGGCAGAAGTTCAAACAACATTCTCACTTATTTCCTATCCCACGTCATGTTCCTTGCAGCAGGGTTCTATCAGACGTGCTCAGTTCTAGTTCTTTCTCATGCTCGTATTTCACAAAAGTTGTGTCATTTTATTTAATTTTTCTTAACAGATCAGTCTTCGATAGAGCTTGGATTCATCACAGGTCTGCCTACCCAAATACCTGGTGCTGTTGGTGAGTTATATGGTTCTTTACTCCATTTATGGGGAAAAAATTGATTAGAAAAAGTTGTAGTAGAGCTTGACTTCATTAAGGATCTTTATTCTTGGATAATCTTGCTAGTGGAATTCTTAGATTTCTCTCAAGCGTTTTCAGTTTTGTACTTCATTGGAACTAACAGTCTTCTGGGAAACCCCATTAGAGGTAAGTTTACTTCCTCGAGGCTGTCATTGTATTTCAAGTGAGTTGACTATAAATCAAATATGTTTGAGGCATATATAAATTTAAGTTCTTTAAAGAATTTTCTTGTTTGGATTCATCCTGTTCCAAACAGGATGTTATAAATAATACTTTGAAAATAATTGTAGTTACTTCCTTATCTTATTTTAAATGTGCTGTTTATTCACATAAAAAGTATCTCATGTTCAATTATGAAATTCAGCTACCATAATTGCTTTGGTTTGGCATATTTTGAAATGACACGATCACATTTTCTTCAGAATAAGATAGAAACAAAGGGTAAGCACTACAATAAGACATTTTAAAACTTTATGTAAGAATTCCTGATCTTCATATAAACTACATTATCTTCTATTCCTCAAATAAGCTTCCAGTGTCATGGAAGACTGGAATGTGTTTCCTGAGATATCTGTTCTGGTCTTGTATGAGCAGGTTTTGTTGTATCTGACTGATTTGGATATTTTTGTGCTTTTACTGAAGGACGTATATTTGTACTTTTGCATATGGGAAACAATACAATAGGTTGTGATAAGAAACTTGTCTTTCATTTATCTAAGGACAGAGGGATGAATAAAGATTTGTGACATATATACACACATGAATGAAATCTTATCCATTCCAGTGACTTGGATGGGACTGAAAGGCATTATATAAGTGGGATAAGTCAGATGGTGAAGAACAAATACTAGATGCTTTCATTCATCTTTGGTGTTAGAAAAACAAAGAAAGGAAACAGACAGCTTCCAATATAGACAAACTCTTGGCCTTGATTGAAAAGTTGTTATTTCCAACCAGTGGGGAGAGAAAAGGGAGGTAGAATTGGACTTGATCTGCCACAGAAATAGTGGTGAAAACTTTTAGGCACTTTAGTCTTGATGAGAGCTTTGTTCTTCAAAAGCATAAAAGTTAATGGGGCCAAAATGATAGTTCATTGGTTAGGTGTTAGCTTTGCAGAGAACCAACCTGGTTTCAATTCCTTGTATCCCATATGATCCTGCTAGTCCTGCCAAGAATTATTCCAAAGCAGAGAGCCAGGTGTGATCCCTGAGCACCTCTGGGTGTGCCCACCCCTACCAAAATAAAAAGTAATTAAAGCTATTACAATATTGCCTTAACTACTATAAAATTACTGGGGGTTAAGGAGGTGTTAGGGACCTATTTGCTGAAAACTGACTCTATATACTCAAGTGTCGGGAGCTCCTGGGGTCCCCAAAAGTATTAGGACAGAAGTCTTCTTCTACCTCTGAGACTGACAGGGGAATGGATAAAAACTCAAGAGTCAGCGCAGTTCCAAAAAGGCTTTTAATAGTACAAAAGCTCTACCACCACAATCCAATATAATGAAAGAACTCTAGCTCTGGTCAGGACTTAGACCATACAAGAGAGCCCAATTCTCCCACCAAAGAGAGAGGATCACCCAAGAGGATTCCTACCCCAAAGAAGGAGAAAAGGAGAAGGGAAAAGGAGAAGAGGCCTTATGTCAGTCCCCTTATATCGCTGTCACTGTCTTCCCACTGTTCATCGATTTGCTCGAGCAGGCACCAGCAACATCTCCATAAGTCCTGTCACAAGCAAGTGTAGCCAAAGGGCATCTGCTTGCTCCAGGGACAGGAAGAGTCTCAAACCATTCTTTGGGTCATGGAATTGAGGTCCATAATTGTTACTGGTTTTTCACATATCAAATAAAACACGGGTAGCTTGTCAGGCTCTGCAGTGAAGTCCCCTTATATACACCAAAGTAATCCTATCTGTGACAGGGAGTGTCCTGTCAACAAAGAACCCTAAACAGCTTGTAGAAGGGTGGTGCCACGCCCTATTATAGATATAAACAAAAGATTACACCAAGGACTAATCCTTTCTTCTAAAGAGATTATCTCTTATGTAAAGCACTGGAGAGAGGGGGGCTGATATAAAAGTAATACATCTTAATTTCATGGGCATCATGTAATCTAGATGGTATCCACAAGGTCCTTCTTATTTATTATCTGCACCAAGGTAATTCTGGGTATCTTGTTCTCCTTATACTAAAAGGGTCACAGTTGCCTACTTGAGAGCAAACTAGTTTGATCACTATCACTATCTTCCCGTTCATCATCTATTTGCTAGAGCGGGCACCAGTAATATCTCCATATGTCCTGTCTAGTATGATCCTTCCTATAATCTTCCTAGTCTCAACGTAGCCAGTGTGGTAGTCTCCTAGTAAATTCTAACTGTCCCACACTGGGTGCAGTGGGTATAAGAGGAGCTGTACCCAATCTAGAAAACATAGAAGTTGTAGTAGATGTATAAAAAGTCAGAAGTTATTCAGAGTCAAGTTGACTTCTGTAACTGCCACACCCTCCATCAGTGTTTACATAGAAGAGAGATCTCATTAGAATGAACCTTGGCTTAAGAACATGTAAGTAGATTAAGCTGTGAGTGGGTAAAACAGTAAAGCTCCCAAACTAGCTAAGCTTGTCATCCAACACTCAAGAACCATTCCTAGGATGCAAACAGGGTCAGGCCATTGAAAGTGACTTGCACATTGTATTCTCTCACTGGCCCCCTAAAATAATTGTTAATAAAGTCAGGAAGAGAAACAAAAAGCCAAAGTAAAGAACATTCTGGAAACAGTTGTTTTTTGCTTTTAACGCAAAAATATTTTGTGGTGCATAAAGCAGACTAGGAATATTAAATATATTGCAATGATACAGTCAACAACTTTTGTGTGCCAACACATTTTGTCTGTACCACAAGCAATAATTTGGGGAGAAAAATAGGTTTGAAAAATATTATTTGCTTTGAAATAATTTATTTCTTTCTGCATTTTTCTTTCCCTCACATTAATATCTTTGTCAATATTTCACCACCTTTATACAGACTCCTATGACATTAAATTTTTTTCTAGGACATTATTTTCAGCATTTTTCCATTGTTTGGGTAGGAGGATAAAGCCTTAGGATCTTGACTTTTCAGTCAACAACTGGAGTCAGTATATTGTTTCCACAAGTCTGCTCCATATTCTGCCAGATCTAACAGTACCATCCCCACACCTCACAAATTCTTGACTATTTCTACTTTTGATTCTAAACCAATTCCATTTCTGTTTGTCCCATTCAAGCGCAATGTAATCACTGTTAGATTGCTGGCGCATTGCTGAAAACATTGGTATACTCAAAACTTTTCTCATTTTTTAGCATCATAAAAAACAAAATCAAAATTCCAATTACATTTGGAAAACATATTAGGCACATCTTAAAATCACAGAATTGCATCAGAAATAAATTGCAAGAAAAATTTCCTGCATGTCCCTCAGCACACCTATAGAAAATTACTTACGTCTCTATGAGGCTATGTAGTCATGTTTGCCTTCAAAAAATAATATAGGCAAAGCATCATTTCATTGTATGTTGCAATATAACTACATAACAAGAAGACTGTGCTAACTTCATTTGGGATCAGTTTCTGTCCTTATGGCAAGTTAGATTTAGGTCACATTTCCAATAAAATATATTTCTAGAAATAGTCAATAAAAAGAGGAAAAAACCAACAGTATTATTTCTATAATAATTCCATTTTGGAAAGAAAAAGATAGTATAGAGATCGTATACCACATCTTCAAAATCATTTTTATCTTGCTCACAGCTCACCCTGGTTTGCTCCTTGGCACCATATATGGTCCCTTGAGGACCACCTCGAGTGATCCCTGAGAACAAGTCCAAAAACTAAGCCCTGAGTATTGCTGGGCATGCACTCTAAAGGAAACAAACAAAATTTAAAATGAAATTTTTAAGTTTAGGTTTTGGCCTTTTGGCATCGTTTACAGGTTTTTGAGTAATTTGGTGGATTTTAACTTTCCCATCTGCAACTTTAAATTTAGGAGAAATAATCTAAGATTACAGTAAGTAAATGTTTTATTTTTAATGCTAAATTTTACTATTGTAGAATTTAAGACAAATGCATCTTTTTCCATATAATTTTTGCTTTTAGTGTTAAATATTTTCAGAGCCACTCAATAATTCCCAACCCAATAATTCCCTTTGGGTTGATGTTTTGAATTTCTGTAGGGATATGACGTGAATACTGTCAAAATCAAGTGATTATATATTATTCGTCAGTGGTTTTACCATCACGCACATTCTATATTTTCCCTAAATCAGACATTGGGCCAATATAGTGAATACTGTCCATGATGCTACTTTTATCTCAGAGCTAAACCCAGTTCTTGTTCCAATTTCTCTTGGTTTTAGAAATTACAGGGTTCTTGTTTTTACTTTCATATCTTTCATGATTTCCAGCAGGGTAGATAACTTAAGTTAGCATCTAATCCTCCAAAAACTAGGATTAAGGTGGTATGAAATAGACAATTATTTTTTTCATGACTTGATAACAGAGCCAATTTTAAATGCCATTGATTCAATTATAGTTTGGGGGAAGTTATTTACATAGAGGGAGTATAAATATAAGTGTGAATTAGTATAAAAAATAAAAATCTATTCAACATCATTTATTTGTCTATCTATACACAGTGTTTTTTAAATGACATTATCAAAATTTAGATTTAAACCTTTGTTAATGCTTCATATGCCCTGGAATCCCCTTTGGCTCTACCTGTACATCATGAGGCAACTTGCTTTCTCTCTCCTGTCCTCTTCAACACCTTTATAAATGACAGTGTGTTTTCTAAGAAAATGGAAAGAGACTGTAGCTAGTTTCCACAGTACATTAGCTGTGTGGTTAAACTCATAGTTTCTCCCCACACCCTAATTGAACTAATTATCTCCAGAGATTTCTTTTAAGATGCAGCCATAGCATCTGACAAATAGACCACAGAATCTTAAGTGGTAGTTTTTTTTTTTTTTTGCTTTTTGGGTCACACCGGAAATGCTCAGTGTTTTCTCCTGAATCTGCACTCAGGAATTACTCCTGGCGGTGCTCGGGGGACCACATGGGATGCCAGGGATTGAACCCGGGCGGCATGGGTGGGCCACATGCAAGGCAAAAAGCCCTACCCGCTGGATAAGTGCTAGGTATTTTCCACACATGAACTGTCACCCTCTGCCTCTAATACATCTGAAATACTCTAATACATCTGGAATCAAATATCCATGATTTCTACTGTCTTTTGCACTGCCTAGAATCTATAATCCATTGTCAATATTGTTATAACATTTTGCTATAGTGTTCAAATAGAGTACAGTCTTTCTGGTGACATATCAATAAACTTAGATATTTCTAAATCTAGTATAAAATTTGAAATGTTTTGTTCCCAATGTGAATATCTCATTCAAGATGTCAGTCTGGACTTTCTATATACTATCGAGTTCATATATGTGTATGCGATAACACTTCTATCAAATTATTCCTCTTCCTAGGAGCTGCAAATTTTTTTCTTCCATCCTCAAAATGGAGATTCACATTTTAGAATTAGGAAAATACATTTTTTAAGTATTTTATTATACCACCGTGAGATATACAAATAAAAAGATATACAATTAAAAAGTTCATGTTTGGGTTTTGGCCATACAGTGTTTCAGCACCCGTCCCTCCACCAGTGCCCATCTCCATACAAATAAAAAGATATACAATTAAAAAGTTCATGTTTGGGTTTTGGTCATACAGTGTTTCAGCACCCGTCCCTCCACCAGTGCCCATCTCCCACCAACAACATCCCCGGTTCCCTCCCCCTAAACCAGCCCTGCTCCATGGCAGGTTCTTTACTTCTTTTGCCTTTCTCTCTCTTTCTCTTTTCCTTCCCTTCTAGACTATGGATTACAGAACATACATTAAAAGGTTGTCATGTGAATACTTTTGCCTCTATTTCATGCTCAGTTCTAGGTTGGCATTAGTACCCTCGACAATTATTAGCACCCTGTTCCATTTTCTGTCTTTCCTAAACTCTGACTCCCACACGTTTGTGATAATTTCCACCTTTGACAAGACCTCCCGATATATGCTTCACTTGACCTTGGATATTGGTATCATAATACGTACATATATATTTATGCCATGCAAATAAATGCAGTCATTCTGTATCTGTCTCTCTCCTTCTGGCTAATTTCGCTCAACATAATCTTCTCCATGTCCATCCATTTATAGGCAAATTTTATAACTTCATTTTTCCTAACAGCTGCATAGTATTCCATTGTGTAGATGTACCAAAACTTCTTTATCCAGTCATCGATTTTCGGGCACTCTGGTTGTTTCCAGATTCTGGCTATTGTGAATAATACTGCTATGAACATAAAAGTAGGGATGGTGTTTCTGCTGCGTATTTTTGGTTTCCCAGAGTAGATTCCCAGGAGTGGTATGGCTGGGTCAATTGGGAGTTCAATTTCTAGTCTTTGGAGGAAAGTCCATATTGTTTTCCAGAAAGGCTGTAGCAGCCGGCATTCCCACCAACAATGGATGAGTGTCCCCTTTTCCCCACATCCACGCCAGCACTTGTTGTTCTTGCTCTTTTGAATATGTGCCAGTCTCTGTGGTGTAAAGTGGTATCTCATTGTTGTTTTGATTTGCATCTCTCTGATGATTAGTGATGATGAGCATTTTTTCATATGTTTTTTGGCCATTCGAATTTCTTCCCTTGCTGAAGTTTCTGTTCATTTCTTCTCCCCATTTTTTGATGGGGTTGTTTGTTTTCTTCTTGTAAAGTTCTACCAGTGCCTGATATATCCTGGATATTAACCCCTTATCAGATGGGCATTGGGTGAATATTCTTTCCCATTCTGTGGACTGCCTTTGTATCTTAGTCACTGTTTCTTTTGAGGTGCAGAAGCTTTTTAGTTTCATGTAGTCCCATATGTTTATCTTTTCTTCTAGTTGCTTTGTTAGTGATGTTTCACCTTTGAAGATGCCTTTAGCTTCAATGTCGTGGAGGGTTTTTCCTATATTTTCTTCAATGTACTTTATGGCCAGGCTCACATTCAGATATGAAGGAAAGATACACAACTTCATGGATAAGCAACAACTCAGGAACTTCATGGACTCAAAACCAACTTTAAAAGAAGGACTGAAGGGCCTACTCTAATGCGACCAAACCCATAAGCACAACAAACACAAAAAGAAAGATGGCACAAAATCCAATGACAATAATCTCTCTCAATGTCAATGGTCTAAATGCACCAATTAAGAGACACAAAGTGACAAAATGGATTAAAAAATTGAACCCAACATTCTGCTGTCTACAAGAAACGCATCTGAATAAGCAGAACAAACACAGACTCAGAGTCGAAGGTTGGAAGACCATTCTCCATGCAACAACTCCTCCAAAAAGGCTGGTGTGGCCATATTAGTATCAGATAATATAGACTTCAAGCTGAAAAAGGTTAGAATGGACAACGAAGGCCACTTCTTATTAATTAAGGGGTATGTACACCAGGAAGAAATACACTACTAAACATATATGCACCCAACGAGGGTCAGCAAAATACATAAAACAACTGCTAAGAGACCTCAAATAAGACATTAACAGTAGCACAATAATAGTTGGAGACTTCAACACTGCTCTATCAACGATGGATAGATCAACAAGACTGAAACTCACCAAGGAAATATTGGACCTGAAGGAAGAAATGGAAGAAAGAGAGCTAGTGGATATATACAGGGCTTTTCATGCCAAAAAAGCTGAGTACACATTTTTCTCTAGTGCACATGGAACATTCTCCAAGATAGACCACATGCTGAGCCACAAAGCATACCTCAATAAAATTAAA
>JAJIBD010023455.1:0-102972 GCA_021461705.1 Cryptotis parvus
TGTGGGGTTCAGGGGGGTAATATGGGATGCTGAGGACAGAACCTGGGTCAGTGGCATGCAAGGCATGTGCTCTTGCTCCCAAAATGCCTTCTGAAATCTTATATAGTCTAAGAATAAGTTATAAAAAATTTCCAGTTTCACTAGAAATTAATACCTTTCCTTCATATATTAAAAGTTTTTCACTTTCCCTTTTACTACTTTAAAGTGCATGAAAAATTGGGACCCGAGGCGATAGCCCAGTGGGTAGGGTGTTTGCCTTGCCGCGGCCGGCCTGTGCTGGCCTGGGTTTTGTCCCCGGTATCCCATATGGTCCCCCTGAGCACCGCCAGGAGTAATTCCTGAGTGCAGAGCCAGGAGGAACCCCTGAGCATCCCCTGGATGTGACAAGCAAAAAAAAAAAAAAGGTGCATGGAAAATTATTTCCTTTTATTATGTACAATTATTTTGAAGAAGAAAAGGTATTTTGCTATTACTACCAACAGCATATTATTATTCGTGGGTTGGGGGGTCGGGTACATCCAACAGTTACTCCTGGCTCTGCGCTTCAGGGATTGCTCTTGGCAGAGCACAGAGATCATCTAGGGTGCCTGTGCTGAGGCTGCATTGATTTGCATGACATAAATATATATACACATATTATGATACCAAAATCCAATGTCAGGCGAAATGTGGATCAGGTCTTACCAAAAGTGGAAATTACCACAAACGTGTGGGAGTCAGAGGTTAGGTAAGACAGAGAAGGGATCATGTGTGAATAAATGTCGAAGGGACTAATACCAACCTAGAACTGAGCATTAAATACAGACAAAAAATGCACATGAGGACCTCTAAGCGTATGTAGTGCAACCCACAATGTGTAAGAGAAGAAGAGAGAGAGAGGGAGAGAGAGAAAAGAGATAAGGAACCTGCCATTTAGGCAGGCTATGGGAGGGGGGAGGGAATTGGGGACATTGGTGGTCGGAAATGGGCACTGGTGGAGGGCGGGTGCTGGAACACCATGTGACCGAAACCTCCAAACACGAACAACGTTGTAATTGTATATCTCACGGTGGCATAATAAAATATTTTTTTTCAAAAAAGAAAAAAAGAAAAGGTATCTGTGGGCTACTTTTCTTCAACGGCGAATTCTGGCAGAGATGCTGACAGTTCTTTGAGGAGCGTCTGAAAACGTCACTTTCCCACTAGCCGTTGGCTCTCAGGGTCGTGTGCTCCCTTTTTACTCACAGGACTGGGGGTGTGGGGATAAGCACTGAGCGCACCCGAGGCTGGCAGGGGAGGGGGCCGCGCCTAGCAGACGGGCACGCGCCCGGTGCGCGCCCCGCCGTCCCCACACAGCCCCACCCGCCCAAGACCCAGATCCGCGCGAGCACGAGGGAAGTGCGCGCGCCCCGCCGCCCCGGACCGGGCGCGCCCCGCCCGGACTCGTGAGCGCGCCCCGCCGCCCCGCCCGGGAGACGTGCGCGCGCCCCGCCCGGACTCGTGCGCGCGCCCCGCCGCCCGCCCGGACTCGTGCGCGCGCCCCGCCGCCCCGCCCGGACTCGTGCGCGCGCCCGCCGCCCCGCCCGGAGACGTGCGCGCCCCACCCAGCCACGGCAGCCGCGCTCACTCTGCACCCACCAGCGTCCGGAGCCAGCCGCTTGCCTGTGTCCGAGGCCCCGCCATGTCCGCGGCCATGAGGCAGCGGTTCGAGCAGTTCCTGCACGAGAAGAACTGCATGACCGACCTCCTGGCCAAGCTAGAGGCCAAGAGCGGCGTGAATCGCAGCTACATCGCGCTCGGTGCGTGCGGGACCGCGGCCCGCCGGGTGGGGGGCGCCTTCCTGGCTGCTGCTCCCGCTGCTGCGGCGGCCGGAGCCGGGGGTCGGCGTATGCGCGGCCCTCGGGACGGGAAGGACCCAGGGAAGGCCAGGGCCGAGCCCGCTCTGCGCCAGCTGCCCGGGCGCTGACGTGTCCCCCGGGGCCGCGGCAGGCCGGCCAGGTGGCCCGTAGTGGCAGGGGGTGGGGAGCCCCCTTGCCCGGCGCAGACGCCGCTGTAAGGGGGGCCTCAGGAGGGGCCGCGCCCCGGGCTCCAGGCAGCCCTCGGAGGGCAGCCCCCTTGTCCCCCACTTTGTTTCCCCCAGGGGTCTGGGCCCCCCACACTCCAGCCCCTCCGTGTGCGCAGGTGTCATCGGGCTGGTGGCCTTGTACCTGGTGTTCGGCTATGGCGCGTCTCTCCTCTGCAACCTGATCGGATTCGGCTACCCAGCCTATGTCTCGTAAGTTCCTGTCGCGTTCCCCAGGGGAGCGGGGCTAGGGGAGGGCCCGCCATCCCCCTTGGCCACGCACAGTGTCCAGTGCATCAGCGCTTAACCCTAACCCCGTGTCTCCTAACGGATGCACAGAACGGCCTGTCCGCCTCACCTAGACACGGGTACCCCAACAGACGATCAGGAGTCCCCAGGAGGCCTGTCCGCCTCACCCAGCCCCAGGGACCCTCCAGACTTACAGGTGTCCCCACGAGGCCTGTCCGGGTACCCTCACAGACACAGGAGTCCCCAGGAGGCCTATCCGCCTCACCCAGCCCCAGGGACCCTCCAGACTTACAGGTGTCCCCACGGGCCTGTCCGGGTACCCTCACAGACGCAGGTGGTCCCCAGGAGGCCTGTCCGCCTCACCCAGCCCCCAGGGACCCTCCAGACTTACAGGTGTCCCCACGAGGCCTGTCCGGGTACCCCCCAGACACAGGAGTCCCCAGGAGGCCTGTCCGCCACCCAGCCCCAGGGACCCTCCAGACTTACAGGTGTCCCCACAAGGCCTGTCCGGGTACCCTCACAGACAGGAGTCCCCAGGAGGCCGTCCGCCTCACCCAGCCCCCCAGCCCGGGACCCCCAGACACAGGACCCCACGCGGCCGCAGCCCCCAACAGGAGTCCCCGGGCCGCCCCCACCCAGCCCCAGGGACCTCCAGACTTACAGGTGTCCCCACGAGGCCTGTCCGGGTACCCTCACAGACGCAGGAGTCCCCAGGAGGCCCGTCCGCCTCACCCAGCCCCAGGCACTCCCAACCCCAGAGGCACGAGTGTCCCTGCCAGATGGCCTGTCTGCCTGACCCAGCACATTCTCCCTCAGAATGACTTTGGTGTGTTTTCCACCACGTTTGTGTAGTAAAACGCCACCAACCAGGACTTCTCTTTCTAAGCCAGTGATTCCGGACTCCCATGCGGGCAGGGCAGGGAACTGTTTGACTAGTTTTCAAAGGGTTCAGTTACTGCAGTGGTCCGTGAGGAGAGCAAGTACAGCGGGCAGGGCACTTCCCAGGACACAGCCGCTGTCCGGCTTTCCACCCCAACACCCATATGGTTGCCTGAGCTCCACTGCACGTGATCACCGAGTCAGAGTAAGACCGCACTGCCACTTGTGCCCTCCCTAAACAGATAACGGTGATTATTGGGGTGGGAGCTCAGCAGGGGAGGTGCCACGTGCTGATTTGGGCTCGCTCAAGACTCAGCGTATGAGCCCTGAGCCCAGAACACTGCCAGTACCTGGGCACAGCTGGTTGTAGCCCCCAGACAAAAATAAAAAAAAAAAACCCCAGGGATCTGGAGGGATAGTACAGAGGGTAGGGCATTTGCCTGCATGCTGTAGATGGGTTAGGGTTGGTCCCTCTGCATTCCAGATGGTACCTCCAGCACTTCCAGGAGTAATTCCTGAGCACAAAGTCAGAAGTAACACCCGGGTAGGGGGTGAGTGGTCCCAAGACAAAAAATCCCCAAACCCCCAAAAGAAAAGTGAAGCGAATGCCAAATATATGGGTATAGACTGTATACCCATATATTTTACATATATCTAAATATATAACATTAATAGGTATATATTATGCTGATATTTATATCATTCAGCCAAATTAAAATTCTAAGTAGACTAATTTATTACTGAGGTTTGTTACTGTGTTTATTTGGCATATTTTTGTATGGTATAATTTTGCCATTCATCCAAATAGAAATTGTTCTTGCCCACAATTGAATTTTGATTTTTTTTAATGAGAGTTATTTGTCTTGTAGCAACAGATGAATTTTGTTTTACTATACGCTCTTCCCAAGAAATCTAGTGGGTTTTATTTCCACTGAATTGGTCTCTGATTTTCCCCAGCCATAGAGATACAAATTAAGGAAGAAATTTTTTCAGCTGGGAGACTGAAACACCTTACGTGTCTCAGTGGCCAGGCTAGAATTTAGTGTATGGAGGAAATAGGTATTAGAAGTTTTTATTTGAGCAATTAAATTGAAAATTACATAGGCAGTAGCTACTGCCTCACCCTGGTACAGACATGGCACAGAGAAGTCAGCCATAGGTACAGTGCCATTTGCTTATGCGTCTGGAGGCCCGGCCTGCTGCTGAGCTCCTGCACCCTGTCCAGCTTCTTCTTGCCAAACGCCACCCAGATTTTAGGTGATTACCAAAGGGTGCCAAAGAACCTGGTTTGAAGTGCACATTGAGAAAGGTACACAAATAGCAATTTCACGAGAAGTGTTATATACTGGTAAGCCCGAAGTCTACACAACAGGATTCAGAAAGGCCAGACACGGCCGTGGAAACAGACAGAATACTCTGTACCACACTTTATTTTTGTGTTTCATTCGCAGAAGGCCTTTTAGAAACAGGCTGTGAAGTCCATTGCCAGGCATGTGTTTTAGGTGTTATTGGCCTTCGGAAGAAATCCTTATAACAGTTTAGTAGCAGCCTGTCTGCTTGAGTGAAGTTGAATCCACAAGGAAATGAACCTTTAGAAATACCGAGTAGCATGCAAAGCTGTGTAGTTCATGACCTCTGCTGGTGGGGCTTGTCCATTGGTGTGGGCTGCTGGGGTCACAGTCGTCACTCGGCATGGCTTTGTGTGTGAGTGGGGTGGCCGTGACAGCGAAGAGGACAGGATTGGAGGGTGCTTCTTGACCAGCAATGGCTTCATTCTAGGAGGGGCCGTTTCTTACTCAGCTTTTTAATTTCAACTCAGCCAGTTTTAGTTTTACTCATAATAAAAGACTCATATTCATTCTTGTTTGTTTTGGCCACACCCTGTGGTATTCAGGGGGCTCATGTAGTGCCAGGGATAGAACTTTAGGCCGCTGGTGAGCAAAGCATGTGCTGGAGCCCCTGCGGCCGCCTACCCCCCCCCAGAGAAAATATCACACAGGCCCCGGATTATTCAGTGCATGGCCCTGGCAAGGAGCATTACTTGCTTTGTAAACAACCATTTTACCAAGATCTAAAATGTTTCTATTGCAGTGGCGTGCTAATCCGGTGGGTAGAGTATTTGCCTTGCACGCAGCCAACCCAGGTTTGATCCCCAGCATCCCACACGACCCCCCCCCTGAATACCGCTAGGAAGTAAGTCCTGGCTCTGCACTCAGGAATTACACAGTTTGGGGGCTTACACACCCCCCAAAAAAATCTTAAAATGTTTCTGTCATAGGAATTCTATGAAATAGAGATTGTCCTATTTCTGAATAGTTTGGGCAAGTAAGTTTTACATATTTTAGAATATTTTTATTAAGATAAAGTGTTCTAAAGCAAACTTAACTTTTTTAAAAAAAATGTTTGAGGTTTCCATTTGAAGGCATCTTAATGGGATTTATTATAACCTAAAAAAGGGGATTTAATGATTTAAGACAAAATTAGCAGTTATTTGTAAGTTGACAGCCATGTGCTTACAACTTCTGGAGCTGTCTCTCTCGGAGTACCCAGATACCTTCTGGTCGTGTTCTCCCTGGGTTGCCTGGTGCCATGGTGGCGCCACCCTGGGCTTTGGTGCAGCAGAGTCACTGTTGCTTCTGGGGTCCAGCCAGACCACCAGGGGCACAAGTACTGCACGTGGAAGAGCTGTGGATTGAACTTGTGACTGAATGATGCCAAGCTACGGAGCCGATTTCCGCAGGCCTCATTTTGTGTTTTTAAAAAATTTCTTTTTATGCTTTGTAAGGGATTCTGAGATCAGTCAAAGTTGAGAACTTGTGTTCTAGGTGGCAGTGGTGATCCTCCCCCGCTTTTTTTTGGAAGGGTGGTTTGGGCTATACCTGGCAGTGCTGAGGGCTTACTCCTAGATTTGTGCTCAGATTACTCCTGGCAGTGCTTGGCGGACCATATGGGAGGCTGGGGATCTAACCAGGGTTGGCCACATGTAAGGCAAGCGCCCTACCTCCTTTGTATCCCCGTGTTATGTAATACGCACTTTTTTTACCTTGAGCTGGTGTGAAATGAAGGGAACCGGCCTCATTCCCCTGAGAATGAGGAATAAGCTTGCCAAGCACTGCTTTGAAAATTCAAAAAGTAGAGTTCTGTGCACAGTATAAATTATACAGAACCCCCAGTTAGCAAACATCCAGTCGGTGTTGTATTAGTCTAACCAGGACTATTCTTTGCTTCACCCATGTAGATGTATCGATGTCAGAAAGCAGTTGAAAATGGCACCTAATTAAGTGTCCCTTTTTAAAACGGAATCACTGTGAATGACAGAGTTACGTAAGATATTTATGATTTTCAGGTGTGTACTGTTCCAACACCAATCCTCACCAGTGCCTGCTTGATCACTTGATCACTTGACATCCCGTTATTCATCGATTTGCTCGAGCGGGCGCCAGTAACATTTCCATTTGACCCTATAATGTGCCAATGTAACCCAGTTCAAGCCCCCAGCCTGCCTCTGGCAGTATCTTTTAAAGTGTGGTCTGTGAAACCTTCCCTTTCATTTTTCTCCTTGCCTGATATTCCCAGCCAGTTATTTATCCATTTTTAAATAAGTGTTTATTTAGCAACGGTCAGATGCCAGCCACGTGGCAGGAAGGCGGAAGCACTTTAGATATAGTATGGATGGCTGTAGGCATGCTGTCAGTCCTGCCTGAATGAGCAGCTAACAGCAGCAGACAGAAGTAGGGCCATTCTGGGGCTCTGGAGATAACAGGCTAGGGGTGTGGCTCTGGAAGTAAAGTGCAAGTGTGAGGCCCAGGATCTGATCACTGATGTATAAGAATCAGAGAAGAAAAAGAAACCAGCGAGCTGTGCTAGAGACCCCCCTTACAGTGAGCTGTGCTAGAGACCCTCATCCCTCATACACACAGTGAGCTATGCTGGAGACCCCTGTACATACAACGAAGCTGTGCTAGAGACCCCCCCTTACTGTGAGCTATGCTAGAGACCCTCGTACACACAGTGAGCTGTGCTGGAGACCCCTATACATACAGTGAGCTGTGCTAGAGACCCCCTTACATTGAGCTGTGCTGGAGACACCTGTACAGAGCTTGCAGAGATGGTGGGTTGGGTGGGCAGCCAGGAGAAGAGGTGGTGGAGGGGGTAGTGTCCAGTTTCCGGGCAACAGATGCTGGCCTGGTAGATGAGCTATTGGAAACTGAGAGGAGGAGGGTGGGAGGGAACTTAGGGCATGGCAGGGCCTTACAGGGCTGCTCTGTGACTGCATTTTAATTTTTTGTTTTTATGGCCACACCCAGCAGTGCTCAGGGCTTACTCTTGGCTCTGCACTCAAGGACTACTCCTGGCTCAGGGCACTATATGGTGTGCTGGGGATTGAACTTTGCAGTCGGGTGCAAGGCTAATGCCCTGCCCTGTTCTGTCGCTCCAGCCCTGCAGTCCATCTGAGACAGGGTGTTTGGAGCTGAGGTTTTTTTGATTGCTTTGGGTGGTTTTAAATAGGGTGGCATGAGATTTGGCACACTGCGGTCATTGGCTGCCATGCTCTCTGCAAAGCGTTGGCAGCCTGCCTGAGGTGACTGGTTTCTGCCTTTCTCCCCCAAAGCTGGCGCTTTTGCACTGGCCAAGCTTTCCCTGGTAGGGTAGCCATCATCTCAGGGTGAAGCCCGCAAATGTCCTGGAGGCCCATGCTGGCCAGAGGCTGCAGGCTTGAGCACCTTGGGGAAAGGCTTCTCTCCCCCTTTCCTTATTGTTTCTTGATTGGCACCTGGGAAATGTGTGGGTGCACGTGGGAGTGTGCCGGAAGACAAGGTGCTGGCTGGACGCCCCAGGGCAGCCCGTTCTACTCTCTCGCTTTTTTCTGTTTTTGTTTGTTTTGTTTAGTGTTTCAGGGCCACACCCAGTGATGCTCAGGGCTTACTCCTAGCTCTGCCCCACCCGCTGGACTATCGCGACCGCCCCCCAAGAGGGCTTTAATTCATGGCCTTGCTGCTTTGCTCACATGCAACCGTGGGGGTTGGAGGTGGGGCACCAAGCCCTGTACTTTGCTTTGCAGAGAAAAAAAAGAGAACTGTTTCTTTTTCTTTTTCTTTAATACTTAGCAACTTTTTTTTTGCTTTGTTTTGGGGGCCATATGGCAGTGCTTAGGACTCACTTCCTGCTCTGTCCTCAGAGATCAACTCTTGGCGAGGCTTGGAGAACCACATATGGCTTAAGCTTTGAACAGGGTTGACTGCAGAGGGCATATGTCTCAACCCACACTGTTTCCAACCCCAGTGTGGCAACTTAAAGAAATTCTATGAAAACATCAACTTAGTTCCTGTTTTTTTATTACGTGTAATATAATATACATGAGACGAGACGCTGTCTCATGTGCCAGGACATCAAAAATCAGATGGGCTGGTTATATAATGCGATCTGAGACGACCGTTGGACTAGAGCCGTCACCAATTGGATCCCACGGGATGACATCAAAAGATCGGGAGGCCGCCAATGCAAGATGGTCAGACTTCCTTATCAGGAGCCTAAACAAACAGAGGCTCTTAACATCCCGAAACAAACATGCCATTGGGCTACACTGGCACGTGATAAGGTCAAATGGAAACATTACTGGCACCCGCTTGAGCAAATCGATGAATAACGGGATATCAGGTGATCAAGTGAATATAATATACTATTATATTATAGTATATTATATACTATAATATACTGTACTATACTGTACTATACTGTACTATACTATACTATACTATAAATAATATAATATATGTTATATGTGTGTATATATGTATATATATGTATATATACTTTATTTTATTATTTTTTTCTTTTTTTCTTTTTTGGGTCACACCCGGCAATGCTCAGGGGTTTCTCCTGGCTCTGCACTCAGGAATTACTCCTGGTGGTGCTCGGGGGACCATATGGGATGCCGGGGATCGAACCCGGGCTGGCACAGGCCGGCCACGTGCAAGGCAAACGCCCTACCCGCTGGGCTATCGCTCTGGCCCCATATGTATATATACTTTAAAAAAAACCCTTTTGGTCTATACCTCATACTGCTCAGGAGCTACTCATGCCTTGATGCTCAAGGTGGGGTATGTCTCTGACAATCCTTGTATCATGTAGTGCTGGGACGGACTCAGGCCTGCAGAGCACATCCTTGAGTTGACTGAGCTGTTTCCGCAGCCTTCTTATTTTTAAAGATCGCACTTTCGCCTTCCTGGGCTCTCAGGGTTAGGGGAAGTTTGCTTGCTTCGGGTTTCAAGTGACCCAGTGGCAGAGCAGAGTTTATCCTTGCTCATGGGCGAGCCAGAACTGGCCCGGAACCCTTGTTCCAATCCAGAAATGTTGGAGTGCACACAGCAGTGTTTCAGCAGGAGCTCAGAGGACAACGCCACAGAGTCCAGAGCTCCGGGGTCTGTGTTTAGCTTTGGACACTGCAGTGCTGTCTGTCATCTTATCTCTGTCCTCGCGACTTCCAGCACTGTGTTACCGCTGTCCCCAGCTTCTGAGCATCTGTGCAGCATCTCACATCACAAGCACTCTGCTCTCCACACATGAGCCGTACAGAATCATGTAACATTCAAGTTGTCCGTCACAGCACTGCTCTGATCATTCCTTTTTCACTAACTTGGAACAGAAAGTAGCCTATCAGTCAGCACATCACAAGTAGCAGATGGTCAGAGTGGTGCTTAACTGCATGGAATCTGGCTCTGGAGCACGTGATCTGTTTTATTGGTGGTAGCATAGTGGAACAGGAAGGCCTAGGCATGCTGAAGGGCCCAGGGGTCACATGTGACTGCATTTGTCCAACCAGGCATAATGGATCAGCACTTAGGCCCTATGATGTTGGGGGCCACAGGGCAACGCTGGCAGTGCTTGGAGCTCCTGTGCTTCTGGAGACTGAAATTGGTTCCTCTGCCTGCAGTGCACAAGGCCCTGCTCCCTGCCTGTGCTCCTCTCCGTGCCAGCACCCCCCCTGCCCCTGCCCATGTTCTCGTGTTCCTCTCTGTGCTGACACGTGCCCTGCTCCCTGCCCGTGTTCCTCTCTATGCCGCTATGTACCTGCTCCCTGCTGCCCTTGTTCTTCTCTGCCATGATGCTTCCTGTGTGGCACTTGCAGCTCGGAGGCATGGCACCATGTCAGATGAAAATTGAACTGTTGTTGACTTTTTTTTTTGAGGGACACCACTTGACAGTGCTGGGGCTGCACCCTCTTGAGGCTCGGCTGCTTCTTCTAGTATTGGGTTGAATCTGGTGCTTTTGCATACGAGGCACATACTCCAGTCCTTAGAGCTGTCTCCCAAGGCCTGATGATAACTTTTCAGTTTATCCCTTGGGCACTGCCAGTCTTCCCTCTGGCTGGTAGGATATTACCGTTCTGTGTCATAGACCACACATAGAGACTTTGTTGTGCCTTGTAAGATGAGAGTATTTTACTCAGTTTCTCTCTTATCTGCCCTGTCACTTTGAACCCAGTAGCAGCAGGATAAGTATCTGTTTGCCGACACTTGATCTAGCTCACTAATGCTAGCCCCCTCTGAGGACTGGCCTTCTGGGTTGGGTTCTGGTGCAGCTTTGCCTTGGATTCCTTGTTAAGAGGGAATAAATACTAGGGAGAAGTGTGTGGGGACAGTCCCTAAGAGGTCAGATTGAAAATGCAGTTACGGTAGCATCTGATAAGGGGGTTAATATCCAAAATATATCAGGCACTGGTAGAACTTTACAAGAAAAAAAAAAAAGTCCCATCAAAAAATGAGAAGAAATGAACAGAAGCATCTTCAAAGAAGAAATTAAAATGGCCAAAAGGCAATTGTAAAATGCTCTTCATCACTAATCATCAGGCAGGGAGATTCAAATCAAACAATAATGAGGTATCCTCTCACACCACAGAGACTGGCACACATCCAAAAAACAAGAATAATCAGTGCTGGCGTGGATGTGGGGAAAAAGGGACTCTCATCCAATGTTGGTGGGAATGTTGACTGGTCCAAGTCCAACCTCTTTGGAAAACAATATGGACATTCCTCCAAACACTAGAAATTGAGCTTCCATTTGACCCAGCAGTACCACTCCTCGGAATATAACCTGGGGGCCAAAAACACACAGCAGAAACACCATCTGCTCTTCTACGGTCGCTGCAGCACTATTCACACTAGCCAGAATCTGGAAACAACCTGAGTGCCTGAGTACGAAACGACTGGATAAAGAAGCGGGTACAGCTACACAGTGGAATACTGTGCAGCTGTTAGGAAAAATGAAGTCATGAAATTTGCCTATAAATGGATGGACATGGAGAGTGTTGTGCTGAGCTAAATTAGCCAGAAGGAAAAGGTCAGATATAGAATGACTGCATTCATTTGTGGGATATAAAAAAATGAATATGAGACTACTCCCCAAGGCCAGGCAAAATAGGTACCAGGAGGACTAGTCAGTCAATGGTTGGAATCTACCATGAGTGTGTGGGAGGCAGAGGGAAGATAAGTTAGAGAAGGGGCCAGTTTGCCAAAAATAGGTGGTAATGGTAATGGTAGACTAGAACTGAGTATCGAAAGTATGTCAAGGGACATACATGATAACGTGAGTGTCTTTATTGCAAACCACAGTGCGCAAAAAGAGAGAGAGAGAGAGAGAGAGAAGGCCTGCCATAGAGGTTGGTGGGCTGCGGGAAGGCAACTGGGGACATTGGTGTTGGAAATGTGCTCTGGTAGAGAGATGGGTGTTGGAACACTATGACTGTAACCCAGTCATAAACAACTTTGTAATGGTCTCTCTCACAGTGATTTAATTAAGAATAAATAAATTAAAAACGAACAAATAAAATAACCTCTTCCCACAAGGGCTCTGAAAGCACAGGGGCTTGTGGCCCCTTGAACTTTGTGACAAGGGTTGTGGCCTTCAGCCCGCACAAGAAAGCAAGAGGGAAAGTGTCCCTTTCCTGTCCCCGTTGCTTCACTTTCTCTTCTTCCTTCCTCTCTTGATTTCTTTCCTTCTTTTCCCTATACTCTGGGGTCAAGGGAGATCTAGGCACCCCAACTCCTTTACTATATTACACTTCCTCATTTGTTCTGTGTAGCACATTAAGTGAGATTGTCCTGTTTGTCCTCCCTCTGACCTCTGCTCAACATGGTATCTTCAGTTCCAGCCAGGCTACAGCATATGGCACGGTTTCGTTGTTTCTTGCAGCTGCATCGTATCCCATTGTGTGTATATCACATCTTCAGGATCCACTTATCTATCATTGGGCGCCTAGGTTGATCCCATATTTTAGCTGTTTCACTGAGTGTGACAATGAGTACTGGTATGCATATGTCCTTTTGGATGTATGTTTTTTGTCTTGGGGGTAGATACCTGAAAGTGGAATTGCTGGGCCTTATGGCAGCTCAATTCTAAGTTTACTGAGGATTCTCCGTTGGGGAGCCGTTGGGGTCTTCAAAAGAGACAGAAATTCTCTTCTACTCTCAGAACCTCAGGACAGAAGTTCTCTACTACCTCCGAGGCCGCCAGGGAACGGATGAAAACTCACAAGTCTGGCACAGTTTCAAAAGGCTTTTAATAGTACCACAAGCTCTACCACCGTAATCCAATATAATGGAAGACCTCTAGCTCTGGTCAGAACGTAGACCATGCATGAGGGCCCAATTCTCCCATCAAAGAGGATCCCACCAGAGAGAGTCCCACCAAAGTGGATGCAGTACCTCAATTCAGTCCCCTGGTATACACAAAAATAATCCTAATTTAGGGAGGGTCCTGTCAGCAAAGATGAACTGACAGCTTCTAGAGAACAGAAGCGTATAGTAGGTTGGTGCTACACCCTGCTACAGGTCTAAACAAATGATTATGCCCAGGACTAATCCCCTCTTCTGGGATTATCTCTTATGTAAAACACTGGAGGGGGTCTAGTATAAAGTAATACATCTTAATTTCATGGGCTTCACGTAATCTAGATGGTACCCACAAGGTCCTTTTTATTTATTTCTGCACCAGGGTGATTCTCAGTATCTTGTTCTCTGTGTACTGAAAGGGTCACACTCGCCTGCTTGAGGGCAAACTAGTGTGATCCTTCCTATAATCTTGTCCAGGGTGGTAGTCTCCTGGTAAATTCTAACTGTCCCATGCTGGAACCAGTGGGTCTAAAGAGGAGCTGTGCCCAATCTAGATAACATAGAAGTCATAGTAGATATATGATAATAAGTCAGAAGTTACTCATTCAGAGTCAAGGTGACTTCTGTAACTGCCACACCCTCCATTAATGTTTACACATTAATGTGAAGAGAGATCTCATTAGCATGAACCTGGCTTAAGAACATCTAAATAGATTAAACTGTGAGTGGATAAAACAGCAAAGTTCCCAAGTCAGCTAGGCCTGTCATCCAACAATTCCCTGTACTGTTTTCCACAGGAATTGAACAAGACATTCCCACCAGCACAATAGTTTGTTTAAAGTGGAAAATTTTTCCCAGTCTTGAGCTTCAAAGTGCATTCACTTCATAGCATTTGCAAAGAAATTCTCCTTAATGCCGTTAGTCTTCTCCTTCAGCCACAACACCCCCTTTCACTTATTCATTCATACCTGCATGCACACTCACACCCATTATTGGTTCTGATGAATTCAGTGACTTTAATAGTAAATGACTCAGTGAGACTCTGTGATCTGTCTTTGGGAAACTGATTTCACCAGTTAATATAATTTCAGTAGTTACACCATGCCAGAAGCTAAGCCAGATTTAAATTTTTGTTCTAGCTTATTATTTTAGTCCAGGTTGCTATAGGAATTCAGTCATTTAGGGTTCACTTGTATTAGTCGTCTTCCCGTTGTTCATTGATTTGCTCAAATCATAAGCAAGTGTAGCCCAAAGGCATCTGCTCACTCCAGGAACACGAAGAGGCTCAAACCATTCTTTCAGGTCATGGGAATGAGGTCTATGATTGTTACTGGTTTTTAGGGCTAGTATTAAAAATATTGGAATTCTCACTGAAAGTGAAAAAGTCCCAGGACTAGAAAAAAAAACCTATTTCAGAGGTGGAAGTTTTTAAAATTCATTTGCATTTATTTTCAGAAAAGTATTGTTGATCCTTGATGTTCTTAGCAGGTGAGAGGGAAGACAGAGTCACATAATGGCACTGAGAACAAATAGAACCTCTGGTGTTTGTTTTTATTTGTTATGAAATACATTATAGACTTTGTGTAGTGCTTAAACTGGGTTACAGAAAATCCTTTATGGAAAAGTGTCACCTATGTGTGCCTCGTTATTCAGAATGCCGTAATGCCAGGTTACTTTTTAGAGGATTCTTTAATGGAACAAGGATGAGCCCAGTGTCCCCCTTTCAGTGGTGCTTCTGGACCTGGCTGGGCTCTTGCAGGAGGCAGAGCGGGTCATATGTGGCATTGGTTCTGCCAGGGACCAGAAGCTGGGAACAGTGGCAGTCAGGGCTTTTCCACGCCCTGACTGCCCTGACTGCCATTTTCCACGGCGCCACACTGCGTCCTGTCTGTGGGTCATGTTCTTGCATCTCCTGGCATACACAGTGCAGAACTTTGCTGTAGTGTTTCACAGCTGTTGGACCATGGAAGTATAGTGTCAGGAATGTTTCCCTGGGCTCTTGTTAAACACAGCTGTTTTTGTGTTGCCTTTCAGGATTAAAGCCATAGAGAGCCCCAACAAGGAAGACGACACTCAGTGGCTGACCTACTGGGTGGTGTACGGCGTATTCAGTATTGCTGAGTTCTTCTCGGATCTCTTCCTGTCCTGGTTCCCCCTTCTACTACATGCTAAAGGTATGCTGGTCTCTGCAGCAGTCTCTCCACACACTAATAGCTCATTCCTGTGTACGAGGACTAGAGGCCAGTGGCTGCCTGCTGCCTGGCTGAGAACAGGATGGTGCAGTCCAATGTGTCTCCTCCCAGCACTGCCTTGTAAATAGCCCAAACAGTTGTCTTGGTGCATTTGATAAGAACAGAGGCTGAAGAACTGTGTCTGGGACTGTCATTTGTCTCCATTTGCTCAGATTCTGTGTGAAAACACTGATAATATTGACAGACCATCAATCACTTGGTGAACCGGCCTCTTATTTTTTGGAAGAAAAAAATTACTAATTTTTCATGTTGATTTGGAGATGTGAAATGTGCTTTCTGCTGCCAAGGGTGTCCGGGTACTTAGCCCTGGTACTACCAAGCACCGCCAGGTGTGGCCTCCAGCACTGTTAAGCCTACACTAAGATAAGCAGTGACTAGCTGAGGTCACTGGGAGTGACCTCAGAGCCCCTTCACAGTGCTGGAAAGCCTCCCTCACCTGAGAGTCCCTCCTTTCCCCTAAGAAAGTAACATGCGGGTGCCTATTAAGGACCTCTAGATACAAAATGAAACAAAAGACCTGTTCCATGTTGACCTTTATGTATATATTGGAGCTGTTGCAGACAGAAGAAAATTACCAACATTTGTAATCCTGCTGTTAAGGCCTGTCTTAAGGCCTGTTAAGGCTTTGTGACATGAACACATGCGGGTAGGTGTCAGTGTCTCAGCCCTGCTGTGTGTGTGACCGTGTATTCTCTATCATTCTTTATCACTCAGTGCAATTCTATGGGTATCTCATGTTCAGTATTTTTTCTTGGCAGTGCTCAGGGTCCTGGGAGGCTGTTCTAGGCAGTGGAAGGCCTGGACGTGTGTGTTCATTTTTCCAGTGCTCAGACATAGCAGTCTGGAATGCTCAGCAGGACCTGGGCTCCCGTTTGGGGTCTGATGCAGAAGGCATGTACTTCAGCCCTCGTGCTGCCCAATGGGCACCTCAGTGTTCTCTGATGCCATCGTCAACTTGCCACCTGATAGGCATGTATATCACTCCTGTTATTATGCAGCAATCAACGTCTTTGCACCCTGCCCTCACCTTCCTCAAGTTATTTCCTGGATTTATTCTCAGAGCACAGCTGAGGAAACTCTGGCGTTTTGGTTCTGATCTAAATTTCAGCTGTGGTTTTCATCTGTCACCTCGAGACAGCAAAACATTTCTCTTGTAGGAGGCAGTGAAAGAGAGGAAAATCTCCCCCTTCCCGGTTCTTAGCTTCCATTTGTGTGTTGGTCATAACAGGTTGGTCATGTTGGCTGGGTTGAAATGGCTCATTGCAGAGGCTTCTTGAGATAATTTCTGCTTAAGCAATTGCTGTGTATCAGGAGGCCAGTGTGGGAATATAATTGTTCTGGTACTAATAATCACTTTTGTGTAATTCCAAATGATGTGTGTTAAGCATATCCCCATCTCTGAAGTCCTTTCTTTGTTTTTTTTTTCTTTTTTGGGTCACACCCAGCAATGCTTAAGGGTTACTCCTGGCTCTGCACTCATGAATTACTCCTGGCAGTTCTCGGAGGCCGGTATGCGATACCAGGGATCCAACCTGGATCGCCACATGCAAGGCAAATGCCCTAGCCACTGTGCCGTCGCTCCAGCCCCTGAAGTCTTTTCTTAGGGAAAGTTAATGGCCATAGAATAATCTGGTCTGTTGCCATCTGTCTTGCACAGAGCTGGTGTGTTACTGCTGAGCTGACTGTGCTCTGGGCTGGAGCCAATGTCTTGGTTCCTGATGCTGGGCTGGACAGTCCAGCTCTGCACCTGATGCTGGGCTGGACAGTCCAGCTCTGCACAGCTCCAGACTCGGGGCTGCAGGATATTTATTACACAGATGGAGGCCAGGGAGAGCTGGGAGAGCTGGTGACAGGAGCACCTGTAAGGTTGAACAGTGATTAACTTTATTTTAATATAAGAAAATCATCTCATTAGAGAGCTGAAAAATCCTTAGTATGTGGAGAGAGCAGTAATGACTGTATTGGGACAATACCTCCAGAGACCTGGAAGGAGCTAATTAATTGTCTGCTGTATTGGCACAATATCTCCAGAGACTTAGAAGGAGCTAGTTAACCTTCTAAGGACAGCCTACCAGCAACAGCCAGGGCAGAGCTCGAAAATGAGGCCGTTGGCTCAAGTCCAGTTCAGGCACCTTGTCATAAGCCACTCAGCAATGATAAACAGTGCCAGTTTTCTGCATTTTGCTGGAGTGAGTGCAGTGGGTAGGAACCTTGTGGCTGACCCAAATTCCACTATGGTCCCCCAAAGCCTGTCAGGAGTGATTCCTATGTTCAGACTCAGGAGTAAGCCCCGAGCACCATGGGGTGTGGCTCTCCCCCAAAAAACAAAACAACAATCAAAAAAACAAAAAACATCCCCTAAAAAAAAAATCAAACTACAACCAACATTTTTCTGCATATCCCAAGAGCGGAATATTTACACGGTCCAGTGGCTTTCCAGGGACTGCATCTTGGGCTCTGCTGCTCCTTCCATTCCCACCAGTTACACTTGGTGCAAATGTTAATATGTGACTTTGCTAAAATCCTGCAGAAGAGAAAAGTCACTTTTAGAGAGGTTGCTTGACTCATCTGCTCACACAGGAGACCTGACACCCCAATTCTGAAATGAAGACTCTTCTTTCTTTTTTTTTACATTTTATAATATTTTAATAATTATTTTCACAGAAATGCATATTTAACTTATAAATATCTTTTGATTGAATCACCATGCAGTAGACCATTACAAAGCTATTCATGATTGGGTTTCCATCATACAGTGTTCTGACACCCATCCCTCTACCAGTACACATTTCCCAGCACCAATGTGCCCCGTTTTCCTCCCAACACTCTTCACCTCCCCCCAAAGCCTACCTCTATAGCAGGTGCTTTTTTCTCTCTCTCTCTCTCTCTCTCTGCCTCTCTCTCTCTCTTTCACTGTGGTTTGTAATACCAACATGTATATCTCTTTACATATTTTCAATACTCAGTTCTAGTCTAGCATTACTATTTCTAACTATTTTTGGCAAACTGGTCCCTTCTCTATCTTACCTACCCTTGGCCCCTCCACAAACCTGTGGTAGATTCCAACCATTGACCAGTACTCCTGGGCCCTGTTTTCCCGGCCTTGGATATTAATCTCATAATTATTTTTTATATCCCACAAATGAATGCAGTCATTCTATATCTGTGCTTTTCCTTCTGAATCATTTCACTAAACATGATACTTTCCATGTCCATCCACTTATAAGCAAATTTTATGACTTCATTTTTTCCTGACAAGTGCATAGTATTCCATTGTGTAGATGCACCATAGTTTCTTTATCCAGTCATCTGTTCTCAGGCACTCAGGTTGTTTCTATATTCTATTGTGAATAGTGCTATTATGAACATAGAAGTGCAGATGGTGCTTTAGCTGTGTGTTTTTTGGGCCCCCAGGGTATATTCCCAGGAGTGCTATTGCTGGGTCAAATGGGAGCTCAATTTCCAGTTTTTGGAGCAATGTCCATATTGTTTCCCAAAAGGCTAACCAGGGCTGCGGGAGATAGTACAGCAGGTATGGCATTTGCCTTGCATGCAGCTGACCCAGGTTCCATCCCCCAGCATCCCATATGGTTCCCCTAGCATCGACAGGAGCAATTAGCATCAGGAGCTAGGACAGGAGTTCCTAGCATCGACAGGAGCAATTCCCAAAGGGCAGAGCTAGGATTAACCTCTGAGTATCACCAGTGTGGCCCAAAAAAGAAAAAATAAAAAGACTGAACCAGTCGGCATTCCCACAACATTGGCTGAGTCCCTTTCTCCCCCACATCCATGCCAGCACTGCTTTTTCTTGTTCTTTTGGGTATGTGCCAGTCTCTGTGGTATGAGATGATACCTCATTGTTGTTCTGATTTGCATCTCCCTGACGATTAGTGATGCAGGTGATTTTTTCATATGCCTTTTGGTCATTTGAATTTCTTCTTTGAGGAAGTATCTGTTCTTTTCTTCTCCCATTTATAATGGGGCTTGATTTTTTTTCTTGTAAAGTTCCACCAGTATCATATATTTTGCATATTAACCTGTTTATCAGATGGGTGTTGGGCAAATATTCTTCCCTAGTCTTTTGGTTGTCTTTGTATCTTGGTCACCATTTCTTTTGAGGTGCAGAAGCTGTTCAGTTTTGTGTAGTCCCATATGTTTATCTTTGCTTCCACTTGCTTTGTCAGTGGTATTACATCTTTGAAGATGTCTTTAGCTTCAATGTCATGTAGGTTTTGCCTACATTTTCTTCCCTGTACTTTTATGGATTCAGGTCTGATGTGATGTAATCTGTTTTGATCTGACTCTTATGCGTGTGGTTAGATGGAGGTCTGAGTTCATTTATTTACAGGTAGCTGCCCCGTTTTCTGAGCACCACTTGTTAAAGAGACTTTCCTAGCTCCACTTCATATTTCTTGCTCCCTTATCAAAAATTGAATGATCCTATATTTGAGGGTGTATGTCAGGATGTTCAGTTCTATTCCATTGGTCTGGGGTCTGTCCCTGCTCCAATACATGCTGTTTTAATTACTACCACTTTGTAGTATAGTTTGGAGTTGGGGAAGGTGATGCCGCCCATCTTCTTTTTCAAGGATTGCTTTACCTATTCATGGGCATTTATTGTTCCATATGAATTTCAGGGAGTGTTTGATCAACACTTTTCTTTTTTGCTTTTCTTTTTTAAACCTTATTTAAACACTGATTTATAAAGTTGTTCACAATACAGTTGTCTCAAGTATTCAGTAGTGCAGCACTTATTCCACACCAGTGTGACCTTACCACCACCAAAGACCTAGTTTCCAACCCCACCACCCCCAGCCTGCTCTCCAAGCAGACACCGATTAATCTACCTTATATTGCTTTTTGCAACATATATAATAATGGTGTTGAAAAAGCCATGACCTTTTACGAAGCTGTTATGTGTAAATTGGGCCATCTGTATTATTGCTTTCACTTATTGAACTTAATGGGCTTTTATTCAATTTTTTAAACAAAGTTGTTCATGTTAATTTGTTACAAACGTTCAATATTCAACCCCTGTCCCACCAGCATTGCAACTTCCTACCACCATTATTTCCAGCTTTCCCAGATACCATTTAAGCCTGCCTTTATAGCCGACCCTCAGAGATTTATTTTATATTGCTTGTTATATGCAATTTGCTTGTCACTTGTCACTTGTTTTCCCTTTGTTCATCAATTTTCTTAAGCAGGTGCCAGTAATGTCTCCATTCATTGGGAATGAGGTCCATTATTGTTACTGTTTTTGGCATATTGAATATACCATGGGTAGCTTTCCAGGCTCTGCTATGGCTCTCGGTTCATCCCAGGGGCCCAGTCCTTTTCTATGTCAGGCCATCAACCATCCAGGGCTAAAAATAATTAAATGTTTTCTTGGAAAAGAAGAAGTCCAAATGTGAAAAATGGCGGCACCCATGGAGTGAGGGGGTGGTCTGGCTTGTTGTGAGGCTCTGCCGAGGTGGTGGGCCAGGTCTAGAACCCGCCATGCCTCCCGACTGCCTCATGAACGGCTGTGCACAGGGAGAGCAAGGAACAGCTCTGCCCCATGTCTGAGAGTCTCTCTTAGTAGAAAGTTAGTGAAGACAGCCTTGTATACTGATGTACCAGGTATCCCATCCCGTTTCTTAGAATTAAGTATGAGACATACAATCACGAGCGTGTGGGTATGAAGTGTGGTGTGTGGGAACATATTGATAATGTCCTATACAGTGGGCTCAAATGACACAATGGAGATGTAATCATCTCCACTGACTTTCATCTAAGAACATATTCATTGACCGTATTTAGAGAATTCGCTCCAACAAGCAATATAGAATAGATTATTCAGGGTATGCTTAGGACAGACTCAAACAGAGGTTGAGATAAATTTGGAGCTGGAGGCGATAGCCTAGCGGGTAGGGTGTTTGCCTTTTGCACACGGCCGGCCCATACTGGCCCAGGTTCTATCCCCTGCATCCCATATGGTCCCCGAGCACCGCCAGGAGTAATTCCTGAGTGCAGAGCCAGGAGTAACCCCTGAGCATCGCCGGGTGTGACCCAAAAAAAGCATAAATACATACATAAATAAATAAATAAATAAATAAATAGATAGATAAATGCATGAATGAACAGACGAACAAATAAATAGGTAGATAGATAGATAGATAGATAGATAGATAGATAGATAGATAGATAGATAGATAGATAGATAGATAGATAGATAGATAGATAGATAGATAGAGAGATAGAGAGAGAGATTTGAAATAAGTGTTGTGCAGTGGTGGGTGGGTCTGGGGTTGACTAGTAGAAACCCACTGCATTCTAGAAACTCAGAAAGTGAATGCAAGAACAGAAATCGGCCAGACTGGCACATAACAACCCATAAAGGGTCATGGCTTTATCAATACACTCCTTTATATGGGCTATATGGCCAATATAACCAGTGCCAGCTAAGAGAGCTGGCATGGGGATGGGGTGCGCAAAATGAGGATCTCCTGTGTGGTGGAGGCACACTGGTGGTGGGATTGGTGTTGAGTGATGAATCTTTCTAACAATTGTATTGTGAAAAGCTTTGTACTTTGTAAACCGTGGTGTTTAAATAAAGTTAAAAAAAAGTTATTGAACATTGTTTCATCTCACCACGGAGCTATTAAGGTCTGTGTAAGAAGTTACTGATATGGGGGCGGAGCGATAGCCCAGCAGGTAGGGCATTTGCCTTGTACGCGGCCAGTCCATGCCGGCCGGGTTCTATCCCAGGCATCCCAATGGTCCCCCGAGCACCACCAGGAGTAATTCCTGAGTGCAGAGCCAGGAGAAACCCCTGAGCATTGCCAGGTGTGACCCAAAAAAAAAAAAAAAAGAAGTTACTGATATTTTGGTACTGATATACCAACTTATACGTATTGTATAAGAAATTACCAATATCCAGGATAGGCATTGTGTGTATGTATTTTGTTATTGTCGCCTTCTACTTTAGATCCATTAAATGTGGCATTCTTTTGGTGCATCAGTATAGTAGTATTTGAGATATTGCACAGCTGCTCCAGGATTCCAAAGTTCTTATCAGGTTAATAAAGTTGGAGTTAAGTTTTTAACTTTGAGGTAGCTTTGGACTATGGTCACAACTGCTTACCTTCTGGAAGAACATGACAGTGGGGGGGGGGGAGCCCATTCATGACTCTGTGAAAGCCTGGAAATTTCAGTAGCAAACCTGCATACCTGGATTTTTCAACAGATTAATTCACGGGTGGGGCTCACCGGAGCAGTGGAGTCCATCCTTGAATATGATGGCGATTGTGGTGTCTGGGGATTTGGCTCTGTTGGGACAGGAATGGGCCTCATCCATCCCCTTCTGAGTGCCAAATGTACGGGGACTGGAAGTATCTCTGCCCTGATCAATTTCTTCAAAAAATGTCATGGGTATCCTTATAGGGACCACATTCAATCTGTATAATGCCTTGGGGAGTATTGCTGTTTTGACAGTGTTGGTTCTCCCAATCTATGAGCAGGGGATATATTTCCATTTCCTCGCGTCCCTTCTTCTTCTTTTTTTTTTTTTGTCACACCTGGCAATGAATAGGGGTTACTCCTGGCTCTGCACTCAGTAATTACTCCTGGTGGTACTCACAGGACCATATGGGATGCTGGGGTCTGGCCGCATGCAAGGCAAATGCCCTACCCGCTGGACTGTTGTTTTGGCTCCTCCTTGATCACTTGAATCCCGTTATTCATCGATTTGCTCGAGCGGGCGCCAGTAACATTTCTATTGGACCCTATCATGTGCCAATGTAGCCCGATGGCATCTGGTTGATTCAGGAATATGAAGAGCCTCAAACCGTTCGTTCATGGTCTTGATGAAGAAGTCTGACCATCTTGTAGGTGGGCGGCCACGTGATCTTTTGACATCCCGTGGGATCCAGTCGGTAATGGCTCTAGTCCAGCGGTTGTCTCCAAATCGCATTACATGTCCAGCCCATCTGATTTTCGATGCCTTGGCAAACGAGACAGCATCCCTGATTCTGGAATAGCGACGGAGGTCAGAACTCCGATTCCTTCTCTCACTTGAGTGAGGCGTGATATTCCAAGCATAGCTCTTTCGATTCCTCTCTGGGAGACCCGAATAGCATTCTCATCCTGCTTTCGTAGGGCCCAGGTCTCTGAGGCGTATGATAATGCAGGGAGAACGTTGGAGTCAAAGAGATGTGCTCGGAGCCGGAGGTTCTTTGTCCTTTTAGCTATTTCTTCGATGCCTTTGAAGGCATTCCATGCCGCTCTCTTCCTCCTGCGCAGCTCAGGTTTTAGGTCGTTCATCATGTTGACTTCTCGACCTGGGTACACATAACTGCTGCATTCAAAGATGCTTGCTCCATTGAGAGTGAATGGGGCCTCTGGAACTAGTTCATTCTTCATAAACATTGTTTTCTTTAGATTCAGCTGTAGACCTATCTTTCCACATTCTCGGTCAAAGTCAGCCAGCATTTGTGCCGCTTGGCTAATGTTTGGTGTTATTAGAACCTCCTCCTTATATCCTCTTTTATTTCTTGAAGTAGCATTTTGTAGTTTTCTTTTGTATAGGCCCTTTACATTCTTAGCTAAACTGATTCCAAGGTACTTGATTTTCTGAGGCATGATTGTGAACCGGATTTTTTTAAAATATCACTTTCTTCTCTTTCATTATTTGCATATAGGAAAGCCATGGGTTTTGAGTATTGATTTTGTAACCTGCCACTCTATTATACAGATCTATTGTTTATAGATGCTCTTTTAAAAAAAATATTTTATTATACCACCGTGAGATATGCAATTACAAGATGTTCATGTTTGAGTATCGGTCATACAGTGTTCCAGCACCCATCCCTACACCGGTGCCCATTTCCCACCACCAATGTGCCCACTTCCCTCCCCCCTTCCCCAGCCTACCTCCATGGCAGGTTCTTTATCTCCTTTCTCTCTCTCTCTCTCTGTCTCTCTCTCTCTCTCTCTCTCTCTCTCTCTCTCTCTCTCTCTCTCTCTCTCTCTCTCCTCTCTCCCTCCCTCCCTCCCTCCCTCCTCTCCTCGCTTCCCTTTCTTACACATTGTGGATTGTGTACACAAGGTATAACAAGGTATCACAAGGTATAAATAGGGGCCCCAGGAGAGCATCCCGGGAGGGGGTGGGGGGACTTCCGAACTGAGAGAGCAGCGTCCTCTGGTGCCTGGCCAGCACCTAGGCCATGGGGCCCCTGGTGCCCAAGCCGGATGGCAACACCAGGGGAGGAGAAGCTGCTCGTGATGCCTAGGCCTGAGGGCCAGCACCAGAGCCACCGGGCCTGGTGCCTGAGTCCGAGGGCTGGTACCAAAGCTACAGGGCTACAGAGCTTCAGGAATACTGAGTATTAGGACCACCGATAGCAGGGCAACATGGAGGAACTCAAAGAATTAGACTGGGATTCAGAGACACAAAAAATTGTAGCAAAAGATAAAACAAGGTAACTAGGAAACAGATAAGGATATAACCGAGGAGTCAGAGAAAAGAGGCCCTGAAGAGAAAAGCCCTGAGCTGGAAGGACCTAAGGAAAAGGTCCTGCCAGGGGAGGTCCTGGGAGAGGCCCAGAAGCATGGAGCCTTGAAGAAGAGACTTCCGGAAGTGAGAGGCCCTGACGAGAGGAGCCAGCACAGACCTGCCCAAAGAGAGAGCAGCCTGTAGGAGAAACGAGAGAGAGAGAGAGAGAGAGAGAGAGAGAGAGAGAGAGAGAGAGAGAGAGAGAGAGAGAGAGAGAGAGAGAGAGAGAGAGAGAGAGAGAGAGAGAGAGAGAGAGAGAGAGAGAGAGAGAGAGAGAGAGAGAGAGAGAGAGAGAGAGAGAGAGAGAGAGAGAGAGAGCTGGGTGTGCTTTTTACAGGGCAGGGGGGGCGCTAGCACTGTGGTGGGCCTAACACTCTCTGTCCCCGCAGTGTGGCTTCCTGCTGTGGTGCATGGCCCCCAGCCCGTCCAACGGTGCCGAGCTCCTGTACAAGCGTGTCATCCGGCCGATCTTCCTGAAGCACGAGTCCCAGGTGGACAATGTGGTGAAGGACTTGAAGGAGAAAGCCAAAGAGACTACAGATGCCCTCACTAAAGAAGGTCAGTGAAGCAGGGGCTCACGGCAGGGGCTGGCTTCTGTGGGCCAATCCCCTGCCCTGAAGGAAGGCGAAAGCTACAGAGACTTGAGCAGAAGCAGCGGATGAGGAATAAATACATCAGGGTGAGCTTTCAACTAAAATGGTGGAAGATTAAGGAATTTTAGATTCAGTCAGGACATAACTTCAGGGTGTCTGTTAGGAATCCTGTGTTGGTGGCCTGGAGTGGGATGCCACTATAGAATGGGACACGGGTGATGGAGTTGTGTCAGTCTTAAGCAACAAAGATCATAGAGAACAGAGGAACATGGTGGGCTCATATGTATCAACGCTTGCTAAAAATCCTGATAGCTAAAACAGGAGCAGTGTTACAGGCTGGCGGTCAGAGATGACCGTGAGCGCTATTGGGGACCAGGCAGTGTGAGGGCCTGAGGGTCAGAGATGACCGTGGCGCTAATGGGGACCAGGCAGTGTGAGGGCCTGAGGGTCAGAGATGACCGTGGCGCTAATGGGACCAGGCAGTGTGAGGGCCTGAGGGTCAAGAGATGACCGTGAGCGCTAATGGGACCAGGCAGTGTGAGGGCCTGAGGGTCAGAGATGACCGCGGCGCTAATGGGACCAGGCAGTGTGAGGGCCTGAGGAGCCCTCACATAAGAGGAACACAAATTGAGATCAGGAAGTTTGAGTCCATTCCCTCTGGGTCTGGAGTTCAAGAGCCTGGTCCCAAGGTTAGTCGGCCTAGACAGGCAGCCTGCCTGTCCCCAGAGACGGATGCTGAGACCTAGAGGCGTGCCCAGAGGAGTCCAGGGACCCACGTGGACTGGTGGGAGATGCCGGGCAGTCTGCAACTGTCTTTCCTCATGGGCTTCATGGTCTGCACTGGGCCAGGCCCTTGTTCAGTGCCTGGAGACTCAGACCTGACCATATGCCTCTGTGGTTCCCTTGTGGACTAAGTGACCACGGGGTTGTTCCCAGGAGCTCCAGGCAGAGCTTGATGGGGAGAGTTTTCATTCCTTTTCTCTCCTCCCAACAGTCAAGAAAGCTGCCGTGAATTTACTGGGTGACGAGAAGAAGAGCACCTGAACTGCGGGTGGAACCTCTGCGCCCTCCTCCCTCTCTGGCCACCCTCCGCTACAGCTTGTATTTCACTGGGGCTGGGGGACCATTTAATAATGTTGCCTTGGAAACATCCAGTATATTAGAGGAGTGTGGTAGCGTCTGTCTATACATAAAGAACATTTTATTCTAAATTTAATTGCAAGGGGCAGTGTCCAAAGTGTTAGAAAATATGTTGCTTCCAGGTAGGGATAGATACGTTGTGCATAAATGAAAACTTAGTCTATCTCTTGGCTTTGTCTGTTGCCTGTTCTCTCTGCATGCATTTTCTCTGTATGTGTACTCGGGGGTGCTCTGTAGGGCTCTGCTTTGTGTGCTGTACAGTTCTCTGTGGAGGGTTTCTGATATTTTTGTGTGCATATCCATGTAGGGAAGCGATATTCTAGTGCATGATAGAGAGTGTGTGCAGCACCACTGGCTGCTGGGGCTGCCAAGGCTTTCCGGAAAGGGACACAATGGCTGACATTGAAGAAAGCAGGTTGTGGACAAGGTCGAGGGCCCGCTAGCCTGGTGTGTCTCTAACAGACCAACTGTGCAAAGTGGCCACTTCAGTAATTCTTGGGGTGTGTGCCAACACGTTAGCCCGTGGAGCCCAGCCCACTGTCATGTCTTGGGACCTTTGGAAAAGCTGCTTGTCTTAGATTGTTCTTAAGAATGTAAAATGGAAACTGTCCCTAGTCTTTTTCAAAAAGACAAAAAACTTTGTTTTTCTTTTTGTAAAAACCAATTTAGAAACCTCAGAGACTTGGCCACCTCTGAACACCACTCTGCCATTGTATTGTTCGAACTTCATGCTAACTGAGGACAGCAGGCCACAGAGTCTGGGAAGGAATGCCACAGTCTGCTTTGAATGGTTAGGTCCAGTGGCCTTCACCTTCCTTCCCTGGCCTTGTAGATCAAACTCAAGACCTTTCTAATTTACCTGTCAAAATTATCTGTAGACTATTTACATGCATCACTTTGTGCTTCCTTTTGATTTAATTAAGACCAAGAATTTAGTTTTCCCAGATTGACAAGCCAATCGGCATATTAGGGGCCTTGACTACTTGTCAGGTAAAGTTTCATTGATTGTTGCTGGAGTCCTTCTGAATTAGAACAAACAGAATAAAAATAAGAACACAGCAAACATTTTTAGGGCACATAAATGATTTTTCCTTTAGATAATAATATAATGATGCTTCATGTTATTAAAAATATTGGAGCTTTCAAAAATAAGAGCTGTTACCACCCAGATAACATGGATTAGGGCATTTATTTTTTGTTGGGAAAAATTGTGATCCTAAGGCATTTTAGTGAACTTTAAGCGAGATGGGGGGAAGAACTTTCAGAAAATAAAAGAAAATTGTTACTTGGAGAAAAGCCTTGGTTTAACAACAAAAGCATTGGTGGACAGGCGTTGCCTTTCATGCAGCTGGCCCAAGTTATAACTTCAGCGATCCCTGAGCACAGCCACATGTGGCCTCAAAATCCAAAAAAGTACCTTGTAAAATGTTGGCGTCCCTTTCCTGCACATAAGGTTGCTTTCTCTGGCAGCTTTTAGCAGTGTGTGATCAGTTTGTTGGAATCCAAGCTTCGTATCTACCAGTGTGCAGGAGGGCGCAGCCTGACCCGCGATGATTCCTGGTGGGCCGTTGGGCTCACGCTGATGCTAAAGGGAGACAGTATCATCAGAAGGCAGATGCGTCCCTGCAGCTCCTACGGCGCATTCTAGAACGAGCATAACTGGCTTTGGCAGTCCAGGTTCATTTTGATCATATTAATCAGTTATGATCAATTTTCAGATTAGATTTCTCTAATAATACATGGCCAAGGATAAAGTACTTAAAACAGTAATTGAGCACAATACAAGCATTCATTTGTATCTGAGTAGTATTTTTGAGTATGAAAAATCAGACACCTACAGTAATTCCGTCCCCACCCCCGGTCCCTCAACACAGACACTTGTAAAGAGCATAGCCCTTAAAATAAGTTATTGCTGATTCCAGTATCCTGAAGATGTGCCTGTGGATGCAAATAAAATTCTGTTATTCATCGCACCATTAAGTCTTGTTTTATTTTGTGGCGTTAAAAGAAAAAACAAAAACCAGAACCTTTCCAGCAAAATTTTAGGTGAATCTGAAACATAAAACATTTCTGGTTGTCAACCCCTTTCTCATCTGCCTGTAATTCTCCTCAGTCGCGTTTCTAAAGATGGTCCCTCAGGAGAAGGGGCCGGACCGCCCAGAGCTCCAGTGCATGCACTGACCCAGTGAATTCCCAGCCGTGCCTGTCATCCCTTCAACCATGCTATTTGTGTGTCCACCTCCGCCCTCAAATATACCAACAGAAAAGCACCTGGTAAGCATTAGCACTGTACTGAAAGAGAATGTAAACCACTGCTCTTTCAGGCGTGACAGAATAGTATCTTACATATAAACTTACTGGTGTGGCAAACAGCACTTTTTATGTGTTGCCCAAAACCACTTTAGGACTTCGGTGGACTCAGAAACTAACTTCAGAATTTTATTTAAAATACCTGCTTCTTGGGGCCGGGGCGATAGCCCAGCGGGTAGGGGCGTTTGCCTTGCACGCGCCAGCCTGTGCTGGCCTGGGTTCCATCCCGGCATCCCATATGGTCCCCCAAGCACCGCCAGGAGTAACTCCTGAGTGCAGAGCCAGGAGAAACCCTGAGCATTGCTGGGTGTGACCCAAAAAGCAATAAATAAATAAATAAATAAATAAATAAATAAATAAATAAATAAATAAATAAATAAATAAAAAACCCCGCTTCTCAAAGTATACTTTGCTAGCTAGCTTCATCTTCTGTATCTTCTTTTTCATGTGTACATGCCTAGTCATCTTTTTTCTAGATGCAACTATTTTTTAGATACAGGCTTAGCCATCAAATATTCAAAATTCTGTATAGTATGGCAGGAAATTAAATATATTTGAGAATGACTTTAACAGTTTTCTGGTTCCTTACTACATTAGCTTAGAAAAATCCTAAGAAATTAGAAACAATTCCTTCTTAGATCAGTAGTTATTCAGTTTTAGTGTGTACCAGACTTTGTCGGGAAGAGGGCTGATGAAATTGATTGGGCCAGAGATGAGAGAAGTGTGTGTCAGGCCTGGGTACATTCCAGACATAGGTGTACTTCACCCCTCAAATGGAGGGGAAGAGAAAACACCCTGAAACCAGAGCTATGGTGCTTGGCTTTGCATGCCCCCAGCCCTGGGTCAGTCTCAGTACCATGTGGCTGTGCTCAGGCTGGGCCCCTGATTGTTGGCCTACTCACAATGCTTAGTAACTTGGGGTGGGCTTGAAACTAAGCATTTCTGTCCAATGTTCAGATGTGCTGACTCAGAAACACTATTTGAGATAGTCATTAGATTAATGCTCTTTGCGATTTCACAGTTTTTTTATATATGGCAGCATAGGAGCTTGCCAAAAATACTTGACTTTACCTCTGTCAGAAGAAATTTTTATTTTTACTTTATGGGTCATACCCGGCAGTGCTAAGGGGTTAATTCTGGCTCTGCACTCAGGAATTATTCGTGGTAGTGCTCGGGAACCATATGGGATATGCCGGGGATTGAGCCCAGGTCTGCCACATGCAAGACACCCTCCCTGCTGTGCTATTTATTAGTCCTGCCTCTGCTAGCAGAAATTCTGACATCAGACTAAGGGGGTTAGTCGAGGCCAGTATGCATCGCCGGCCTTGTCTCCAGGGTGGAATCATCAGATTTGACTGCAAATGGGTCCGAACTCCCAGAGGAGTTCAGCAGCTTCCCTGTGTTGCTTTCCTACTACTTGATCACTTGACATCCTGTTATTCATCGATTTGCTCGAGCAGGCACCAGTAACATTTCCATTTGACCCTATCATGTGCCAGTGTAGCCCAATGGCATCTGGTTGCTTCAGGAATACAAAGAGCCTCAAACCATTCGTTCAGAGTCTTGACAAAGAAGCCTGACCATCTTGTAGGTGAGCGGCCACGTAATCTTTTGACGTCCCATGGGATCCAGTCGATAATGGCTCTAGTCCAGCACTACATGTTCAGCCCATCTGATTTTCGATGCCTTGGCAAGCGAGACAGTGTCCCTGACTCTGGATCAGTGACAGAGGTCGGAACTCCAGATTCCTTCTCACTTGAGTAAGCCATAATATTTCAAGCATAGCTCTTTTGATTCCTCTTTTGGGAGACCCGAATAACATTCTCATCCTGCTTTCATAGGGCCCAGGTCTCTGAGGCGTATGTTAATGCAGAGAGAACAGTGGAGTTGAAGAGGTGTGCCCGGAGTCGAAGGTTCTTTGTCTTTTAAGCTATTTCTTCAATGCTCTTGAAGGCATTCCATGCCACTCTCTTCCTTCTGCCGAGCTCAGGCTTTTTTTTTTTTTTTTTTTTTGCTCTTTTTGGGTCACACTGGCAATTCTCAGGGGTTACTCCTGACTCTGCACTAAGGAATTACTCCTGGCAGTGTTCGGGGGGGACCATATGGGATGCCGGGTATAGAACCTGGGTTAGCCACATGCAAGGCAAACACTACCCACTGTGCTATTGTTGCGGCCCCACAGCTCAGGTTTTTAGGTCGTTCATCATGTTAACTTCTCAACCTAGGTACACATAACTGCTGCATTCAGAGATGTTTGTTCCATTGAGAGTGAATGGGGCCTCTGGAACTAGTTCATTCTTCATGAACATAGTTTTGTTGAGATTCAGCTATAGACCTATCTTTCCACATTCTCTGTCGGAAGTCAGCCAGCATTTGTGCTGCTTGGCTAATGTTTGTTGTTATTAGAACAATGTCATCAGTGAAGTGGAGGTGGTGTAGTTGCCGACTGTCTATCTTCACTCCCATTCCTTTCCATTCTAATTGTCACACGATGTTCTCAAGGGTGGTGCTGAAGAGTTTTGGAGAAATGGTATCTCCCTGCCAAACCCCCTCTTTTGACATCAATGACCACTTCCTTGTAGAATAGTGAGATCCTAGTGGTAATCCGTAATAGAGCACATGAAGGATCTTGATGTATTTGATTTGAATGCCCTATTTGGCTAGGGATTCGATGACCACTTCGGTCTCAACAGAGTCAAACGCTTTCTTTTAAATCAATGATTGTTAGACAGAGTGACACCTTGAACTCCCTACAAACCTCAATGAGCTTGGTTACCGTGTGGATATGGTCAATTTTGCTGAATCCTTTTTAGAAGCCAGCTTGCTCGCATGGTTGTCCCTTCATCTATTGTTCTGCCAGTCCTGTTCAGGATGACTCGAGTGAACAGCTTGTAGATGACAGACAACAGGCAGATGGGGCGATAGTTGCCAATGTCATGGATGTCTCCCTTCTTGAACAGTAGAACTGTTCTGCTGGTTTCCATTGGGAGGGCACCTTGCATTCAGACAGGAAGTGAAGAACCGAGCCAGTGTATTGATTAAAACTGATGGCAGATTCTTCAGGTGTTCAGGTCTGACTTTGTCTGGGCATGGTGCTGTTCCCTTCTTTACCGCGAAATGGCATGTCAGATTTCAGAAGGGAGAACGTTGGGAGCGACATATCCATCCTGCGAAATTTGGTATGTGGGCAGGTGGACATGACTATCAAAGAGATCTGATTCCTACTACTACTATAACAAAAGAGAGCACAAGCCTGTTAGCTCAGAGTTCAGGAGACAAGATGCCCAGCATGGGGTGGCAGAGCTGAGTACCTTCCTGACACTGAACAGAACCAATCG
This sequence comes from Cryptotis parvus, assembly GCA_021461705.1. NCBI lineage: Eukaryota > Metazoa > Chordata > Mammalia > Eulipotyphla > Soricidae > Cryptotis > Cryptotis parvus. Next base: position 31,949 of record JAJIBD010023455.1, read on the forward strand.
TTGTGCTCTGCCTGAAGCCCTCAGTGACTCACCTAGGAGATGCTTTGCAAACCCCTATCCTGTGATAGTCATGAATGGACGGGCTCTTTGTGGTATAGAAACTTCAGTATAAAGTCAGCCAACATAAATACAAATCTTCCTCAAGTTCTGATGGTGTTATTTCTCAGTAAAACTCATTATAAATGCAAAGTATCATACATTGAAAGTGTACTTAATGAGACTGTCTTTCCGTAGCCTAATTTACCTTCAGTGGGTCCAAAACACTTTCCATTGCTGAAATTATTTAGCACAGACCAAAAGTGTTGACTGTTACATACTTGGAATACTGAAAGTAAGGGCAGTAGTTACACGCCTTCTCACCACTAGTGCGCTCAGCACACTGGGTCTGCAGACTGTCGAAAGAATCAAGCATGGTGGCAGGAAGCTCCGCACTGCAGGCCTCATCAGTTTTTCCTAACGAGGCTTGAGACTAGCTGGAAGACTTTTTTTTTTAGCTTTATAGCCAGTGGTTAGCAGGGAGCTCGCTGGCCTTGCCGCTCTGCCCAGCATCACTCAGTGACACGTTATTACCAGTCCAGGTAAAGATATAACTCAAGATATGATTTCTGCTGAATATATGTTGTTTTCACAACATAAAAAATTACTAAACAGAACTATAGTAAAACAAATTGTAACAAATGTAGGAGGGGGAATTTTAGTGTAATGAGGGTTAGTGGAAAACTTCATTATCATTCAGATAAAACATTGCCTTCTGGAAAGTTGAGGATCTCACAGTGGGGTCTCTGGCTATTAAAAATAGGACTGATGGGCCGGAGCAATAGCCCAGCGGGTAGGGCGTTTGCCTTGGTTCTATCCCCGGTTCTATCCCGGCATCCCATATGGTCCCCTGAGCACCGCCAGGAGTAATTCCTGAGTGCAGAGCCAGGTGTGACCCCTGAGTACCCCTGAGTATTGCGCGGTGTGACCCAAAAAAGAAAAAAACAAACACCAGGACTGATGGGGCCAGAGTACAGTGGGTGGGGTACTTGGGGCCCCAAACTTGGGCCAACCCAAGTTTGATCCTGGCATCCCAAGTGGTCCTATGAGCCCTGCTAGGAGTAATTCCTGAATGTAGAGCCAGGTGTGACCCCCAAAAAAAAATCAAAAGCAAACAGGAGTGAGTACACGCTGAGCCCTGTTTTTTTTCACCCTGCCTTTTCCTGCTCAACTTCCAGACCTCTCCTGCAGAATCAGAGAGTTCTGTCCAGTAGAGCAGATGGCCTAAGCAGGGAAAAATACACCTCAACTTGGAAATTGCCACCAAACTGCCTCAGCTATGAATCCACCAGTGAAAACCCACAGAATGCAAGTCTGTGTTTAGCACTTGCAATTATTAGCCCCACAGATGCTTTAAAAACCTCTTAGTCTTTGGGGGCTGAGGTGTCAGTATCACATGTGTTTCCCTGTGCCTCTTCTGTAACTATCATCACAGAAAATCTTCCCATGAAAGGGATCGGAATACCAAGGGGCTGGAGAGAGTAAGGCATACCTGCCTTGCACACAGCCAACCTGGTTTGATCCCTGAGACCCCACACTCTGCTGGGATTGATTCTTGAGCACAAAGCCAGGTGTAAGACCTTAGCAAGCTGGGAGTGGCCTCAAAAGCAAAATACTGAGAAAGGGAACCTGGAAACAAAGCATAGGTCATGTCCTCTGGGAAATAAGAAATTGCATCAACAAAATAATAATTCCTCTCCTTTTCCTGCCAGTTAATCTAACTTTGGTGTGGGGAAGAAAACTAGAGAACCTACACTCAAGCAGATATGGGAGAAAAGGAGCTCGCCAGGTCTTGGTTTTATCAATGCGATGAAACAGTATGGATAAAGAGTATTTGATGACCTTTTCCACAAGAAATATTCAATAGGAGGATTCTATTATAAAGGTGGGAAATTTGCATAAAGGCAAAGACAGAACAATGGGGGAGAAAGGTAAGGAAATCTGAGGAATAAATTTCAAAGAATTCCAAGAAGGGCCTCCTTCCCTGAAACCCCACACAGTCACACTCCTGCCTGCCGGGGTAACCCGTCATTCTGTCCTGCCTCATATCCTGCCCCTAGGCCAGGCATTGGCACCAGTATATCCTCTTAAACACAAAACCCAAATAATGTTTGCACTGTATCTGCACAAAAAACACTACTACATATATCTGTCGCAATGGGGGCAAGTGGTATGTGGCACTCCTATTTCCCAGACAGCCTTAAATCTCAGTTAACCCAAGGCAGTCACTAGTTGGCAGTTTTTTGGGCATACTTAAACAACACTGTGGGGTAAAGAAAATGACCTGAACAACATGTTCTATACCAGAACAGTAGCCTGTTGCTATAAATAGCTCGCATGAATCAGTTCCCAAGTTACTAGGAATCTAAACCTTCACCATTAATACCCACAGAACTTGAAGAACATTGGGGGGAAACCTGGGAGCTCAGTTTCAGTCGAAGACAGGGGATAGAGAGCAGGCCCACCAAAATTATTTAGCCTAGCCAATGGAGACCTAAAATCACTGGTGACATTGGTGAGAGCGACTCAGCAAGCACTTGCTTGTTCAAAATGCCCCTCTTACCTAAACTGCTACGTAGATTCAATGCACTCCCTCTCAGAATCCAGACAACATTCTCTGAGGACTCAGTACAGTCAATTATAGTTTTTGTGGAATCATAAAAAACGGGGCGGGCGAGCCCACCCGGGGGAGGCCCCCCCCCGCCCCCCCCCGCCGAAAAAAAAAAAAAAAACCAGCATAGCCAGAACCATACCGAAAAATAAGAAGCTGGGAGGATTTTCATTATGGAACTTGAAGCTACACTATAAAATTATAGTCATCAAAGCAGCAGGATACTGGAGCAAGAAAGACTGTCCAGTGGGTCAGAATAGAATATTCAAAGACAATCTCCCACATATATGTTCAGCTTATTTTTGATAAAGGCATTGAACCATGAAATGGAATAAATACAGACTCTTCAACAAATGGTATTGGAAGAAGTGGAATAAGCGATGTGTAAGAAATTAAAGCTGGGCAGTTCAGTTGTTTCCAAATTCTGCTTATTGTGAGTATTGCCGTACTGAATAAAGAAGTGCATGTGGGGACCGGAGTGATAGCACAGCGGGGAGGGTGTTTGCCTTGCATGTGGCCAAACTGAGCTCAAAACTTAGCTCCAACTTTATTAACCTGTTCCAAAACTTTGGAATCCTGGAGCAGCTATGCTATATCTCAAACATGTTGGGAGCCACTGGAGTCCTCAACAGTATCAGGAGAGAAGTCCTCTTCTACCTCCGAGGCCGCCGGGAACGGATGAAAACTCACGAGTCCAGCGTAGTTCCAAAAGGCTCTTAATAGTACAAAAGCTCTTCCACCGCAATCCAATATAATGAAAGAACTCTAGCTCTGGTCAGAACTTAGACCATACAAGAGAGCCCAAGTCTCCCACCAAAGAGGATCCCACCAGAGAGGAGAGGATCTCACCTGAGAAAAAGTCCTACCAAAGAGGGAGACTTACCCCCCAAAAAAAGGGGGCGAGTGCCTCAAGTCAGTCCCCTTATATACACCAAAGTAATCCTAACTGTTGACAGGGAGGGGTCCTGTCAACAAAGAACCCTAAACAGCTTCTAGATAGAAGAGTGTAGAAGGGTGGTGCCACACCCTATTATAGGTATAATCCCTTCTTCTGAGATTATCTCTTACTTAAAGCACTGTAGAGAGAGGGGGCTGGTATAAGGTAATACATCTTAATTTCATGGGCTTCACATAATCTAGATGGTACCCACAAGGTCCTTTTTATTTATTATCTGCACCAGGGTGATTCTCAGTATCTTGTTCTCTGTATACTGAAAGGGTCACACTCGCCTGCTTGAGGGCAAACTAGTATGATCCTTCCTATAATCTTAAATGATAGTCTGAACGTGTCCAGGGTGGTAGTCTCCTGGTAAATTCTAACTGTCCCACGCTGGGTCCACTGGGTCTAAAGAGGAGCTGTGCCCAATCTAGATGACATAGAAGTCTTAGTAGATGTATAATAATAAGTCAGAAGATACTCATTCAGAGTCAAGGTGAATTCTGTAACTGCCACACCCTCCATCAGTGTTTTCATAGAAGAGAGATCTCATTAGTATGAACCCTGGCTTAAGAACATCTAAACAGATTAAGCTGTGAGTGGATAAAACAGCAAAGCTTCCAAGCTAGTGCAGCCTGTCATCCAACAGACTGATACACCAACTGGAATACAACATTTAATGGATATAAAGTAGAAGGCAACAATAACAAAATATGGGGCCAAAGCGATACACAGCCGGAAGGGTGTTTGCCTTGCATGCGGCTGACCTGGGTTTGATCCCGGCATCCCATATGATCCACGAGCACCGCCAGGAGTAATTCCTGAGCGAAGAGCCAGGAGTAACCCCTTAGCACCGCCAGGTGTGACCCCCAAAGAAAAAAAAATAACAAAATACATACACACAATGCCTATTCTGGATATCAGTAACTTCTTACACAAGACCTTAATAACTCTGTGGTGAGATGAAACTATGTTCAATAACTTTTTAAAAATTTTTTATTATACCACATTGAAACATACAGTTACAAAGGTGTTCATAATTGGTTCTTGGTAATACAGTATTCTAGCACCCATCCCCCACCAGTGCCCCATCACCAACACCAGTATACCCACACCCCCTCCCGCCTACCCCCAGGCTGCCTCAGTAGCAGGTACTCCCTTTTTCCTCTCTTTCGCTCTGTCTCTCTCTCTCTCTGCATCTCTCTCCCCCCTTCTTTTACACATTGCGGCTAGCCTTGCAGACATTTAGGGTTTATCATCTAAGTCTTTTTGTATATTCAATGGTGAGTTCTAGTCTGACATTACCATTGCCCACACTCAGTTAAACATTGGTATAATATTTATATCCCATTAATGAATGTATTCTATGTCTGTCTTTTTTCCTTCTGACTAATTTCACTCAGCATGATAGTCTCCATATCCATCCATTTGCAGGTAAATTTCACAATTTTGTCTTTTCTGACAGCTGCATAGTATTCCATCGTGTAGATGTACCACAGTTACTTTAGCCAGTCGTCTGTTCTCAGGCATTTAGGTTGTTTCCAGATTCTAGCTATAGTGAATAGCACAGAGATGAATAAAGAAGTACAGATAGTGTTTCTGCTATGTGTTTTTCGGTCTCTTGGGTATATTCCCAGGAGTGCTATTGCTGGATCAAATGGGAACTCAATATCTAGTTTTCGGAGGAATGCCCATATTGTTTTCCAAAAAGGGCTGGACCAGTCGGCACTCCCACCAGCAGTGGATGAGAGTCCCTTTTTTCCCCACATCCACGCCAGCACCGGTTGTTCTTGCTGTTTTGGATGTGTGCCAGTCTCTGTGGTGTGAGATGGTACCTCATTGTTGTTTTGATTTGCATCTCCCTGATGTTTAAAGATGAAGAGAACTTTTTCATATGCCTTTTGGCCATTTGAATTTCTTCTTTTTGGAAGCTAATGTTCATTTCTTCTCCCCATTTTTTAATGGGGTTGGCTGTTTTTCTTGTGAAGTGCTACCAGTGCCTGATATATTCTGGATATTAATCCCTTGTCAGATGGGTATTGGATGAATATCCTTTCCCACTCTGTGGATTTTCTTTGTTCAGTTAACTTTTTTAACTTTATTTAAACACCATGGTTTACAAAGTACAAAGTTTTTCGCAATACAATTGTTAGAAAGATTCATCACTCAACACCAATCCCACCACCAGTGTGCCCCCACCACACCAGAGATCCTCATTTTGCGCACCCCCATCCCCATGCCAGCTCTCTTAGCTGGCACTAGTTATATTGGCCATATAGCCCATATAAAGGAGTGGTATTGATAAAGTCATGACCCTTTATGGGTTGTTATGTGCCAGTCTGGCCGATTTCTGTTCTTGCATTCACTTTCTGAGTTTCTAGAATGCAGTGGGTTTCTACTAGTCAATCCCAGACCCACCACCACTGCACAACACTTATTTCAAATCTATCTCAACCTCTGTTTGAGCCTGTCCTAAGCATACCCTGAATAATCTATTCTATATTGCTTGTTGGAACAAATTCTCTAAATACAGTCAATGAATATGTTCTTAGGTGAAAGTCAGTGGAGATGATTATATCTCCATTGTGTCATTTGAGCCCACTGTATAGGACATTATCAATATGTTCCCACACACTACACTTCGTACCCACACACTCGTGATTGTATGTCTCATACTTAATTCTAAGAAATGGGATGGGATACCTGGTACATCAGTATACAAGGCTGTCTTCACTAACTTTCTACTAAGAAAACATTTAATTATTTTTAGCCCTGGATGGTTGATGGTCAGACAAAGAAAAAGACTGGGTGCCCTGGGATGAACCCAGAGCCATAGCAGAGCCTGGAAAGCTACCCATGGTGTATTCGATATGCCAAAAACAGTAACAATAATGGACCTCATTCCCAATGAATGGAGACACTACTGGCGCCCGCTTAAGAAAATTGATGAACAAAGGGAAGACAAGTGACAAGTGACAAGCAAATTGCATATAACAAGCAATATAAAATAAATTTCTGAGGGTCGGCTAGAAAGGCAGGCTTAAATGGTATCTGGGAAAGCTGGAAATAATGGTGGTAGGGCTCCATTTTGTCGAGCCTGGTGGCCCTGCCCAGGAGCTGCCCGCGGGCCAGCACCCAGAGTCTTGCAGACAGCTGGGGGAGGCGGGAGCTCGGCTCGCTCCGGGCCTTAGCTGACCATGGAACCCCAAGGAGGGCAGATGGGCTTTGGGAGTGGGCCCGTCGCCTCCGGGGGTCCCGGAAGCAGCCGGATGAGACTTGTCCATCACACTAGCCACCATTTTCGTTGTCCGGACGCTGGGAAACAGCCTCACCACCAGAGGAACAGAGCAAAACCAGTTGGAGCCCAGGTAGGCGGCCCAAGAGGCGGGAATCACTGGGAAGTCGTCAGATGGAGGCATGGTCGCCCCTTCTCCCTCCATTTTTGTCGAGCCTGGTGGCCCTGCCCAGGAGCTGCCCCTGGCCAGCACCCAGGGTCTTGCAGACGGCTGGGGAGGCGGGAGCTCCGGCTCGCGCCGGGCCTTAGCTGACCATGGAACCCCGAGGAGGGCAGATGGGCTTTTGAGAGTGGGCGCGTCGCCTCCGGGGGTCCCGGAAGCAGCCGGATGAGACTCATCCATCACACTAGCCACCATTTTTGTTGTCCGGATGCTGGGGAAACTGCCTCACCACCAGAGGAACAGAGCAAAACCAGTTCTAGCCCAGGTCGCGCGGCCGCGCTGGCCACTAGGGTGGTGAAACAGTGATGTCTTTTGGTGCACTGCATTCCACGAAGACCAGGAAAGTTTGTTGGGAGGGAGATATAGAGAGGAAGGAAATGACATGCAGAGCCCGCCAGGTGGTTGGGGTGTGGGAGGGGGGGGGAGATGGGGACATTGGTGATGGGAGATGGGTTTGGGTGGAGGGTGCGTGTTGGAACACTGTGGAACCAAGACTCTACATGAGCATCTTTCAATTAAAAAAAAAAAGGTGGAATCTACCACGGACATGTGGGAATCAGAGGTTAGGTGAGACAGAAAAGGGAACAGTGTGCTAATATTTGTCAAAAGTGATAATGCCAGCCTAGAACTGAGCATTGAATATAGGAGAAAAGATGTACATGATAATCTCTAAATGTATGTATTGCAATCCACAATGTGTAAGAGAAGAGAGAAAGAAAGAGAGAGAGAGAGAAGAGATAAAGAACTTGCCATAGAGGCAGGCTGGGGGAGGGGGGAGGGAAGTGGGGACATTGGTGGTGGGAGATGGGCACTGGTGGAGGGATGGGTGCTGGAAGACTGTGTGACTGAAACCCAAACATGAACATCTTTGTAATTGTATATCACATGGTGGTGTAATAAAATATTTTAAAAAAATAATAATGGTGGTAGGAAGTTGCAATGCTGGTGGGACAGGGGTTGAATATTGAATGTTTGTAACAAATTAACATGAACAACTTTGTTTAAAAAATTGAATAAAAGCCCATTAAGTTCAATAAGTGAAAGCAATAATACAGATGGCCCAATTTACACATAACAGCTTCGTAAAAGGTCATGATTTTTGCAACACCATTATTATATATGTTGCAATAAGCAATATACGGTAGACTAATCGGTGCCTGCTTGGAGAGCAGGCTGGGGTGGTGGGGTTGGAAACTAGGTCTTTGGTGATGGTAAGGTCACACTGGTGTGGAATAAGTGCTGGACTACTGAATACTTGAGACAACTGTATTGTGAACAACTTTATAAATCAGTGTTTAAATAAGGTTTAAAAAAAAGAAAAGCAAAAAAGAAAAGTGTTGATCAAACACTCCTGAAATTCATATGGAACAATAAATGCCCATGAATAGGTAAAGCATCCTTGAAAAAGAAGATGGGCGGCATCACCTTCCCCAACTCCAAACTATACTATAAAGTGGTAGTAATTAAAACAGCATGTATTGGAGCAGGGACAGACCCCAGACCAATGGAATAGAACTGAACATCCTGACATACACCCTCAAATATAGGATCATTCAATTTTTGATAAGTGAGCAAGAAATGTGAAGTGGAGCTAGGAAAGTCTCTTTAACAAGTGGTGCTCAGAAAACGGGGCAGCTACCTGTAAATAAATGAACTCAGACCTCCATCTAACCCCATGCATAAGAGTCAGATCAAAACAGATTACATCACATCAGACCTGAATCCATAAAAGTACATGGAAGAAAATGTAGGCAAAACCTTCCATGACATTGAAGCTAAAGACATTTTCAAAGATGTAATACCACTGACAAAGCATGTGGAAGCAAAGATAAACATATGGGGTGGGGAGTCGGGCGATAGCCCAGCGGTAGGGCGTTTGCCTTGCACGCTGCAGGCCTGTGCCGGTCCGGGTTCGATCCCTGGCATCCTATGTGGTCCCCTGAGCACCGTCAGGAGTAATTCCTGAGTGCAGAGCCAGGGAGTAATCCCTGAGTGCCGCCAGGTATGACCCAAAAAGCAAAAAAAAAAAAAAATAAACATATGGGACTACACGAAACTAAGCAGCTTCTGCATCTCACTGGTGGCCAAGATACAAAGACAGCCCACAAAGTGGGAAAAATATTCACCAATGTCCATTTGATAAGGGGTTAATATCCAGGATATATAAGGCACTGGTAGAACTTTACAAGAAGAAAACAGCCAACCCCATCAAAAAATTGGGAGAAGAAATATACAGAAACCCGTCAAACAAAAAATTTGAATGGCCAAAAGGCAATTGTAAAAATGCTCTTCATCACTAATCATTAGGGAGATGCAATTCAAAACAACAATAAGGTATCATCTCTCACACTACAGAGACTAGCACACATCCAAAAGTTTAAGAATAACCCGTGCTGGTGTGGATGTAGAGAGAAAGGGATTCTCATCTATTGTTGGTGGGAATGTTGTCTGGTCCAGCGTTTTTGGAAAACAATATGGATATTCCTCCAAAAACTAGAAATTGAGCTCCCATTTGACACAGCCTTACCACTTCTGGGAATATGCCCTGGTAACCAAAAACACACAGAAAAACTATCTGCACTTCTATGGTCAATGGCAGCAGTATTCATAATAGCCAGACTATGGAAAGAACCTGAGTGCCTGAGATCAGATGACTGAATTTGTCATCTGTGTCTATTCCACTGTGTAGATGTACCATAAGACTATGTACCATAAGACTATGGTATATGTACTACCATACCATAAGATTATGGTATATGTACTATATACCATGCTATAGTTTTATGGTACATCTACACAGTGGAATACCATGCAGCTGTTAGGAACAATGAAGTTATGAAATTTGTCTATAAACGGATTGAGATGGAAAGTATCACTTGTTACTTGTCATTGTCTTCCCATTGTTCATCAATTTGCTTGAGCAGGTGCCAGTAACATCTCAATTCATTGGGAATGAGGACAATTATTGTTACTGTTTTTTTGCATATGGAATACACCACAGGTAGCTTTCCAGGCTCTGCCGTGGCTCTGGGTTTATCCCAGGGTACCCAGTTTTTTTCTATGTCAGATCATCAATCATCCAGGGCCCACGGAGCAGAGCCCTGGGTGTAGACAAGCCTGTCTCTTGTCTGCAACCTGCTATCCCAGCAGAGTACTGCAGCCACACCTGCAACACCTCGAGGGACAGGAAGATATGAGATTACCCCATTATTAACCCCTTGCTAAGTAGCTCTAGAAATTAAAGCTACCAAAAAGTTTTAAGAGATCAAATAAAACAGTGGTAGGATAGTTTTGCAGCCAATTTTATAACTTTAGAAACCAATGTTTTTTTTTATTTTATATTTTTTTGCTTTTTTGGGTCACACTCGGTGACGCTCAGGTGTTACTCCTGGCTCTGCACTCAGGAATCACCCCTGGTGGTGTTCAGGGGACCATTTGGGATGCCGGGATCGAACCCAGGCTGGCACAGGCTGGCCGCGTGCAAGCCAAACACCCTACCCGCTGGGCTATTGCTCCAGCCCCAGAAGCCCATGTGTTTAAACTAAACCACTTCTTGAACCTGTTTTTATGTACCACAATTATTTCAGCTCAGAAGATTTTCTAGACCAGACATTCTAATAATCCATTGCAGAAATAAAACAGTATCATACTGAGTGAAATCAATCAGAAGGAAAAGGAGAGACATAGAATGACTGCATTCATTTGAGGGATATAAAAATAATTTTATGAGACTAATATCCAAGGCCAGGCAAAACATGGACCTAGAGGACTTTTCAGTGGTTGGAATCTACCACAATTGTGTGGGAGTCATAGGTTAGGTAAGTTAGAGAAGGGACAATGTGCTAATAATTGTTGGAAATGATGTCAGACTAGAACCGAGCATTGAACATAGGGAATGGGATATACATAACACCTAATGTATGTTTTTCAAGCTACAATGTGTAAGAGAAAGGAGAGAGAGATAAAAGAAGAGCAGAGGAAAAGTGCCTGCCATATATGTAGGCTGGTGGAGGGTGGAGGGAATCAGGGGGGCAGTGGTGGTGGAAAATTTGCTCTGGTGTAGGGATGGGTGCTGGAACACGGGTATGACTGAAACCCAATCATGACCAGCTTTGTAATTGTGTATCTCAGGGTGATATAATCCACTGTCACTGTCTTCCCATTGTTCATCGATTTGCTCGAGTGGGCACTAGTAACATCTCCATTAGTCCTGTCTCAAGCAAGTGCAACCCAAGGACATCTACTTGCTCCAGGGACAGGAGGAGCCCGAAAGAATTCTTCAGGTTATAGAACTGAGGTCCATAATAGTTACTAGTCTTTGGCATAAAAAGTAAATAAAACACGGTAGCTTGCCAGGCTTTACCGTGTAGCTGGTGTAGTCTCAGTAGAAGGCTCTCAACCTGAGCATTTACTGATGTAGACCAATCAGCACATGAAAAAATGCTCATCATCTCTTATTATTATTGAAATCCAAATCAAGACAATGAGATAATCATATTATACCAGCAAGAATGACAGATATCAAAAATACTGAGAACAATCAGTGTTGTCAAGGATGTAGTGAAAAAGGAACACGTACCCATTGCTGGTGGGAATGTTGTTTGGTCCAACCCATGTGGGAAATAGTATGGAGAATTCTCAGTAATCTCAGTTTGAGCTGCCATATGAACCAGCAATTCTACTTTTAGTTATCTATCCCCAGGACAGAAAAACATTCATTCAAAGGAATGCACACCATTATTTATTGCAGCATTCAATACAATAGTTAAGATTCAGAATCAACCTAGATGTCCAACGACAGGTAAGTGGATCATTAGGATGTGTTTTATATACACAATGGAATAATACACAACTATAAGAAATGATGAAATCATGAGGTTTGCTCCAACGTGGTGGACCCAGAAGACATCATGTTAAAAAGAAGCCAGAAATAAATGATAAATAGAATGATATGTGGTGTTTAGAATAACTGAACGAGGGATTGTTAAGGAAGGATGCCTAGACCAACCTTGGCCCCAGAGTATAGGGAAGAGAAGGAAGAAAAGAATGGAGGGTAAGGGGAGAGGAGAGATGAGAAGCAATAGGGAAAGGAGTCAGGGGGATTCAGTTACATCTGTTAAGGAATGATAGAGCTAAATACCCTAATCAGATGCAACAACACTAAACTCATGAGATCCAAATTTTAACAACTAAACTTAGAAATGTGCCTGTCAAGAGAGCAGTATGTGAGGGAACCTGGGAACAATGGCGGAGGGAAGGTGACACCAGTGGTGGGGTAGGAGCTGCAATATGTGTCTCAACACAACTTACGCGTAACTTTGTAACTTTGTAAATCTTGGTGCCTTGCATTAAAAAAAAAAGAATAGAAAGGGGAAAGAAATTTAAAAAATTTTCAAGTAACTCCCAGAACCAACTTCCAAAATATGGATTTTCATAAATTTCCATATGAAAAGGGTACTTTAGGTATCCAAGGCCACAACAGGCAAAAAGAGACCCACTCCAAGAGCACTACTGTGTATTTCAGGAACTGGGAGTGAGTCTCAGAGGAAAAATGTCAGAAAAGATCATGAAGATCAGACTCTTCTGTTTGCTACAGACCCACGAAGAAATGTCACTGACACTTTTAGACATACAAAAAACATTTACCTTCCTTGCTGAAGATGGTGGAAAGCAGATCAAAGGATATGCTAAGGTTTCCTGGCAGGCTGTCTCCCAAGAAAGATAGGATGCAGGCTTCCCCAGTGACACTGTCTCCATGAATCAGAGCCAATGACCCTACTATACAGCTGAATCTCAGCAAAACTATGTGCATGAAAAATGAACTAGTTCCAGAGGCCCCATTCACTCTCAATGGAATAAACATCTCTGAATACAGCAGGTATGTGTACCTAGGTCGAGAAGTCAATATGATGAACGACCTAAAACCTGAGCTGTGCAGGAGGAAGAGAGCGGCATGGAATGCCTTCAAAGGCATCGAAGAAATAGTTAAAAAGGACAAAGAACCTCTGGCTCTGGGCACATCTCTTCAACTCCCCCATTCTCCCTGCATTAACATATGCCTCAGAGACCTGGGCCCTATGAAAGCAGGATGAGAATGCTATTTGGGTCTTCCAAAGAGGAATCGAGCTATGCTTGGAATATCACGCCTCACTCAAGTGAAAGAAGGAATCCGAGCTCCAACCTCCGTCGCTGTTCCAGGGTGGGTCAGGGACGCTGTCTCATTTGCCAAGGCATTGAAAATCAGATGGGCTGGACATGTAATGCGATTTGGAGATGACCGCTGGACTAGAGCCGTTACCAACTGGATTCTACAGGATGTCAAAAGATCACGTGGCCGCCCACCTACAAGATGGTCAGACTTCTTCGTCAAGACCCTAAACAAATGGTTTGAGACTCAATGCATTCCTGAGGCAGCCAGATGCCATTGGGCTACACTGGCACGCGATAGGGTCAAATGGAAATATTACTGGCGCCTGCTCGAGCAAATTGATGAATAACGGGATGTTAAGTGATCAAGTGATTATTAAAAAATAACTTGTCTCAGCTCATGAAATCTTTCCTCAGGGCCTCTGACCGATTTACATCTCAATTGCACCATCAATCAAGATGGTAACTCCAACAGGTATATATAGTCTACAACAGAACTAGACTCCCCAATAGCCAAATGTCATGGTTTGATGGTGGTGACAGCCTAGAGTGAAGCCATGCACAGCTTGAAAACCAGCAGAGGTTTGAACCAGGTGCCCAGGCACAGGGATCCGGAAGAAACTTCTGTAAATGGTAAAATATCATGCAGACGAACTTCTGAAAGGATAATCTGACAATTGTGGCCAATTCAGTGATAAGGAAACTAAGCAAACAACCAACAGTTACAGATAGCTCTAGCTTTCTCTCAGTGTTTTCCAAATTTTAAGGTGCATAAACATCACCTGAGAATGTTTGAATTCTGAGGTCCAGAGTGAGTGTTTTTCATAAACACTCTGGACAGGGCCAGATCTGTTGGGCCAGGTAGTCCTGGGATGAACCCTGACTGGCCACAATGTCCAGATAGAACACAGCACCACAGCCACAGATCTGAAACCTCGGGACAATCTTTACTGTCCTATTACTGAGAGTTTTTTGGGGAACATCCCAAGCTTGCTTCAAGCTCATATGAGCTTGGCAATACTGGCACTATTTTGTTCAGGACCCCAGTTTTTCAGCTGGCTGCCTCTGACCCCCCGCCCCACTCTCAGGCTTACCCTGCCTCTGCTAAAGGAGCTGTTTCCAGTAGACATGGTGGGTCAGCTGAGAGAAACTTGGAGGAAGCTTTGGGTTTCCTTGAAAAGGGTGACTGAAGTGAATGAGCGACCAAAGTGAGTGGGACAGCCGCCTCTGCCCTGGAGCCTAACATCTGCCTCTGTCCGTCCTCTCACAAGCCAAGGAATCGGTGGGAAAGAATAGAAATGTGCCATGCTGACACCACAGAGCAGCTGGCAGGACCGATAGCTGCTGTATTTCAAGCTCTTTGAAAAGTCACCTACTGCCTTCGGACCTAAGCAATGATCTTTGGTCTTTCCCAGAGAAGCTGCTCTGAGTCATGTTTTGAACGGATCACCACAGTAAGTGAGATACATAAAACTGCTGCATGCACAAACATATGTGTTCACTTTAAAACATATTAACAAAGAAATGTTTAGAGGAAGAATATTCTAAAATGTCTTCCTGAAAAATAAATGGACCAGCTTCTTATAATTTTGGTGTATAACTCCATTTAAAGCTCAATTTCATTTTACTTTGCAACCAGTTAGCATTATTTGGTCTCAGGCAATAAAACTTAAATAAAATGGGATTTCCCTAAACAGTAGTAGTTTAAATACAAACCCACTGGTCTATCTTAACTACCTGAATCATTATTTGTACTGTGTATTGAAACTGCTCAGAGATCCTACCGTCAGGTTGCCACCCGGTGTCAAGAGCTCCCAGAAGCCAATGACAATCAGAGTCGCCAGTCCCGGGGATGTTAGAAGGTGCCTCTAATACAGCATGGGGATGCTGAACAGGGCTCTCTAATATATCCTGGGGATCACGATCACGATCACGATCTTCCCGTTGATCATCTATTTGCTAGAGCGGGCACCAGTAATATCTCCATATGTCCTGTCTCATGCCAGTAGAGCCAGGGGCATCGGCTTGCTACAGGAACATAAAGAGCCTCAAACCATTATATTAGGTCATGGGAATGACCTAATATAATTGTTACTGGAATTTGGCATATCAAATACAACACGAGAAGCTTGCCAGGCTTGCCGAGCGGGAGGAAAACTCTTTTAAACACCTCCAAATAAAGCATTTATTGATGAACCCTGCGGCCGCAAGCGGCAGTGCGAGCTGGGCTATGATGGGCTGGTCTGCTGGGTGGAGCCCTGACTAGAGGGAAGTCCAAATGTGGAAAATGGCGGCGCCCGTGGAGTGAGGGGTGGTGGTCTGGCCCGTTGTGAGGCTCTGCCGGGGTGGTGAGCCAGGGCTAGAACCCGCCATGCCTCCCGACTGCCTCATCCTGGGGATGCTGAGCATAAGTCTCTAATAAATATGGGGGGTGCTCAGAAGGGGTCTCTAATAGTCTGGGATGCTCAAAAGGAGTCTCTAATACACCTAGGGATACTCAGCAGGGTTGTGTGGGGGGGTCCCCGACAGTGTCAGGACAGAGGTTCTCTTCTACCTCCAAGGACGCCGGGAGAACAGACGAAAACTCACGAGTCGGTGCAGTTCCAAAAGGCTTTTAATAGTACAAAAGCTCTTCCACAGCACTCCAATATAATGAACACACTTTAGCTCTGGTCCGAACTTAGACCATACAAAAGAGCCTAAGTCTCCCACCAAAGAGAGGATCTCACCCGAGCTGAGTCCTACCCAGAAGAAGGGAGCAAAAGGCCAAAGAGCAGAAAGCCAAAAGCCAAAAGCAAAAGGCCGAGGAGCCTTTTGGCTAAAAGCCACAGGAGCCAAAATCTGAAAGCTAAAAGGCCCAAAAGGTAAAAGGTGAAGGGGCCTCAAGTCAGCCCCTTATATACACCAAAGTAATCCAATCGGGAGGGTCATGTCAACAAAGAACTCTAAACAGAGTGTAGTGCCACACCCTATTGCAGGTATAAACAAAGGTTATGCCAAGGTCTAATCCTTTCTACCAAGATTGTATCTTATGTAAAACACTGGAGAGAGAGAGGGCTGATATAAAGTAATACATCTTAATTCATGAGCTTCATGTAATCTAGATGGTACCCACAAGGTCCTTCTTATTATTATCTGCACCAGGGTGATTCTGAGTATCTTGTTCTCGTGTACAAGGGTCACACTCGCCTGCTTAGAGCAAACTAGTATGATCCTTCCTATAGTCTTTCTATAGTCTCAACGTAGCCAGGGTGGTAGTCTCCTGGTAAATTCTAACTGTCCCACACTGGGTGCAGTGAGTATAAAGAGGAGCTGTGCCCAATCTAGAAAACATAGAAGTCTTAGTAGATGTATAAGTCAGAAGTTATTCAATCAAGGTGACTTCTGTAACTGCCACTCTCTAGCAGTGTTTACATAGAAGAGAGGTCTCATTAGAATGAGCCTTGGCTTAAATAGATTAAGCTGGGAGTGGGCAAAATAACAAAACTCCCAGAATAGCTAAACCTGTCCTCCAACACTCTATAATAGTCAGGGGCTGCTCACAGGGGTCCCTAATACGGCCTGGAGTTGGTCAGCAGGGGTCTCTAATACAGTCTGGAGTTGGTCAGCAAGGATCTCTAATACAGTCTGGGGTGCTCAGCAGGGGTCCCTAATACATTCTGGGGTACTCAGCAGGAGTCTCTAATACACATTCAGGAATGTTCAGCAAGGGTCTCTTATACAGCCTGGGAATGCTCAGCAGGGGTCTCTATTACAGCCTGGGGATACTCAGTTATGTTGCTGGGGTGGTATCTTCAGCAGTCACCAGTTTTAGAAATAATGGCTTAAAAAAAAGACATAAAAACATAAATTCATCTTAGTTTCCTTTGGAAAAAATCAGTACAAAAGAAAGTAAGGTTAGGGTTAGGGTTAGGGGCAGGCACCCAGCCCTAGGTCAATCTGTGGCATCGTATATGATCCCTGAGCACTGCCAAGAGTGATCTCTGAGCATGATCACTGAACAAGATCCCTGATAGTGATCTCTCCGGTTGTGGACCCAAAACAAATATAAAAACAAGCTCATAACAACCACAAGCCCTCAAAATGTTAATTTCTGAACTCTATCAAATCAAAGTCTACAAAATAAGTAGACTAAAGTTAAATTCCATTTTTACAAACTCTATAAAATCAAAGTCTACAAAATAAGTAGACTAAAATTAATTTCCATTTCAAAAAACTAGCTAACTACAAAATCTGTTACAATGACTATAAAAGAACATGCTCAGAAATTTGCTGTTCATAGAAAGATCAAGCACTTTTTTCTAGTGTTCATTCTGCCTTCTTTACTGGTATCAGGTCAAGCAAGTTACGAAAGTCAGTTTCAAACATTTTATTTAATTAACTTATAAAGTGGACAAAATACAGAGTTCAAATCTCATTAAATTTATTGATCTGAAATATGCTTACAGCGAGGACAAACAGATGGAGGATTTCAAGTAAATTATGGTACAGGTCGCTGTTCATCTAAAATGTTTTTTTCCAAAAGAAATATGTTGAGAGGCAAAATAAATGTATAAAAGCAACATGTAACTTCTGATGAAAACGTCATTGTCAATTCTGATTCTGTCCGTAGTTCAGTTGAATGATGCAAACAGAAAGCTTCTCTTTCTCTCCAGCACAAATGCAGAGCCTGTACTTGTAGAGCTAACAGCTGCACAACATGCTTGACTCCCACCCCATCACTTCTTCTTCTTTCCTTTCCCTTTTTACTTCCCTCTCCTTGTTGAAGTGTTTGGTCGCCACCTCCAGTTTTCTGTGTCCTTGTTTTTAGTTTAGGGATCATTTCTGCCGCATACAACATTACCGACATACCTATAACCAGAAGGCAGACTTAGTGTACAAGAAACATACAACAGCTTTATGATTTATCATGAAGTTCAAGCAAATTAACTTCTCATTAAGGTATTATAGTTTATTTCAAGTGTGGGCCATTTGTGAAGGAAGCTGAAGGAACAAATATTTAAGTGAACAAAATTGAAACTTAAAACATTCTTTTTTTTTTTTTTTTTTGCTTTTTTGGGTCACACCCAGCGACGCTCAGGAGTTGCTACTGGCTCTTCAGGAATTACTCAGGAATTACTCCTGGCAGTGCTCGGGGACCATATGGGATGCCAGGGATCAAACCCATGTTGGTCGTGTACAAGGCAAATGCCCTACCCCACTGTGCTATCACTCTGGCCCCAAAACATTCAAGTTTTAAATACAAATTCGGTCTTGGTCCCAGTAACTTACTTGAGTTGAAGGCAACAGAAATAGAAGGAAATAGCATTAAGAATGTGACAGTGTGAGTGTGTACTCAGCATTGATCATCAGCACCACATGGTCTCCAAACTAAACCAAATCAAGGCAAGAGCCCAAGTTGGATGCTCTGCTTTGCATGGTATCCAACATGCCCACACTGACCTGCAGCCCCTGAGCATCTGCTGGCTGTGACTCCAAAATAGAAAGGTGAGCACTGTCTTTGTTTTCCCCAACTTCAAACTCTACTACAAAGTAGTAGTAATTAAAATGGCATAGTATTGGTATAGAGACAGACCTGTAGATCTATGGAATAGAACTGAATATCCTGACACACATACTCTCTAGTATATGATCACTTAATCTTTGATAAAGGAGCAAGAAATAAAGCGGAGCAAAGAAAGTCTCTTCAACAGATGGTGCTGGGAAAACTGGGCAGCTACATGTAAAAAAATTAACTTAGACCTCCTTCTGACACCATGCACAAAAGTCAGATCAAAATGGATCAAAAATCTCAACATCACACATGAATCTATAAGGTACACAGAAGAAAACATAGGAAAAATGCTTTGTGACATCGAAAAGGCATATTCAAAGATGAAACACTACTGACAAAGCAAAATGAAGCAAAGATAAACAAATGGGATTATATAAAATGAAAAGCTTCTGCATCTCAAAAGAAACTGACCAAGATACAGAGACAGCCCATAGACTGGGAAAGAATATTCACTCAATACCCATCTGATAAGGGGTTAATATCCAGGATCTATCAGGCACTGGTAGAACTTTACAAGAAGAAAACAGCCAACCCCATCAAAAAATGGGGGAGAAGAAATGAACAGAAACTTCCAAACAGAAGAAATTCAAATGGCCAAAAGGCACATTAAAAAGTGTTCATCATTAATCATCAGGGAGATGCAAAACAAACAACAAAGAGGTATCATTTCATGCCAGAGACTGGCACACATCCAAAAGAGCAAGAACAACCAGTGCTGGTGTGGATGCAGGGAGAAAGGGACTTATCCACTGTTAGTGGGAGTGCCGACTGGTCCAGCCCTTTTGGCAAATAATATGGACATTCCTCCAAAAACTAGATATTGAGCTAGATATTTGACCCAGCAATACCACTCCTGGGAATATACCCTGGAGACCTAAAAACACACAAAGGAAACACTATCTGCACTTCGATGTTCATCACAGCACTATTCACAATAGCCAGAATCTGGAAACAACCTGAATGCCTGAGAACAGAAGACTAGCTAAAGAAACTATACAATAGAAGACATCTACACAATGAAATACTATGCAGCTGTTAGTAAAAATGAAGTTATGAAACTTGCCTATAAATGGATGGACATGGAAATTATCATGCTTAGTGAAATTAGCAGAAGGTAAAGGACAGATATAGAATGACTGCATTCATTAGTGGGATATATATATATATCCACACACACACTAGTGTTGTGGAAATGCTAATGCCAGACTAGAAGTGAGCATTCAATGAATACAAAGGGATTTATATGATAATCCCTAAATGTCTGTAGGGCAAGCCACAATGTGGAAGATGGAGAGGAGAGGAGGGGGGGGGGGGGAGGGGATCAGGAGGGGAGGGAGGGGAGGAGAGGAGAGGAGAGGAGAGAGATAAAAAAAGGAAAAGTGCCTACTATAAAGGCAGGCTGGGGGAGGGAATTTGTGGACACTGAGTGTGGGAATAGGGCACTGGTGGAGTGATGGGTGCTGGAACACTGTATGACTGAAAGCTAATCATGAGCATCTTTATAATTGTATATTACACAGTGGTATAATTACTTGTATCACTTAAAAAATTTTAAAAAAAGTGGGGTGTGTCAATGTCATAAGAATCCAATGTAAAGAAACTACAGAAGATCTTGCTCAGATGAATAGCCCTCTCCTGCTTGAAAACCAGGGAGAAAAAAAAAAGACTTGTTTGGAAACACTGTTCACTAAGTTAGTTTTAAAATATAAACCATTTTTACCATTCAAAACTTTTCTCGTAACATAAAGGAATACTCTATCTCCCAATCATTCACTGAAATGCTTACTGGGAGCTCAGTTAGAACAGTAGGTAGGGTGTTTGCCTTGCACGAGGCCAACCTAAGTTCCATCCCCACAACTTGTATGGTCTTGAGTCCCACCAGGAGTGATCCCTGAGCACTGCAGGTGTGGCCTCAAGACAAATGAAGAAAGAAAAGAGGAAAACACCACCTTACTTGGGGACCACAGCACTGATGCTACGCTCGACCCTCCCAGCACTGACACTTGGACTGAAGATGCTTACGTGACGGGAACTGGACAAGACAGAGGCTCCCATCTTCCTGCTTGAGCTGCACGCGGACCCGGCCCCTGTACTGAACATCACGGTTCCACTCTCGGAGTACATTTTGTTTTTCTAACAAAATAAACAAAATAGCTTTGTTAAAAAGAAGTCATGCAATATACATGGCAACAGTGAAAAGCTACCTCATACCTCAAGAAAGGCATTGAGTCCAACTGCTGAGCATACATCTTGAATCTCTGTAGCTGTAGGGTTCTCAACAGCCTGAAGAGTTAAGACATAAAGTCACTGAGTGGTTTAAAGTTGATACTGCTATGTTATGCAAATCATTTAAATAAAACAATGTCCAAACACTATGTTTCCATTAAAAATTTTTTTTTATTATACCACCATGAGATACACAGTTATAAAGATGTTCCTGACTGGGTTTCAGTCATACAGTGTTCCAGCATGTTTCCATCTTTAGCTGGGATCAGCTGCTTGATACAATTTTTATCTTCTTTTTTTTGAGCGACACCCAGCAGTGCTCAGAGCTTATTCCTGGCTGTATGCTCAGGGCTTACTACTGTCTCTATGCTCAGGAGGCTATATGGGGGTGGGGGGGACAACACACGACTGAATCCAGGTTGGCCACCCTAGGTTGGCCACATGCAAACCAATCGCCCTACCTGCTATACTAGCACTCTGGCCTCTAATTACAATTTCTTCCCACTGTCTTTTCATGATCAGAACTTTTGCTCTTGGACTTTCTTTCTTGCCCTTGTATAAGGCCAAAGGAGACAAACTGACTACTTTGACAACCTTAAAGTGAACTCCGGGAATGTCACCAATAGCATGTCCTTGTGACCAAATCCAGCAACCAGAACTTCATCGTTTTCCCCAATAAAATTCACGCAGCCATCATTAGGTACAAAGGCTGTGATCTTTTTGGCCATTCTTGATCAGCTGAACTCGGACACCTAACAGCAGAACTGGGCTTCTTAGCCTCAACGCCAACTTTCTCCAGCACAATCCCTCTGCTTGGGAAGCAACCCGACAGGGCTGGCCTGTGCCATGTCCAGATCCACTTTCTGGTACTGCTTGTCATGCCACTTCTGGTCTTGCAGGTGGCTGCGGAGCTTCTGGGTAGGAAGAAGGTCGCGACACTTTTCAAAAAATTTTTTCTATATACTGTCCCCAGATTCCCTCCCCTTCCCCTGCTATAGCCTGCGTCTATAGCAGGCACTTTGTCCTCTTCTCTCTCTCTCTCTCTCTCAGGTGCAAGCAAAAACAGCCCTGATTACAATTTTTTAAATTCTGGGAATAACACTGCCGTCACCTCTCTTCCATCAGACCACAAACTTCACAAGGGCTTTCTGTCCATGAACACATTCTCCAGCATCTGACACGATGATCAGAAAGTTCCTGATACACAGTATATGACTTGTGCATTCTCACTTTGTAGAAACTGATCAAGATACATACACACTTCGCTTGCGAACTATTCATCAATAGTTAAAGACGAAATACTGATCAATTGTGAGACCCTGCTGCCAGAGCTGTCATGCCTCACAGTGGATGGTTTCCGGACTTTGAAGTGTGTGTATGTTCTCTTACTCTGAAGCAGTGAAACATACTTTGGAAGGCATTTCGGCAGCAAATTAGAAGCTATTATATAGCACAAAAATAAAAACAGTGCTTTAGGCCAATTACATTAAATCTGTTGAGTAAAAAATGTGTGTGTATATATATATATATATATGTACACACATACACATAATAGAATAGGACATCAATTTAAAAATTAAAGATCAACCCTTCAGTTCTTAGACATTTTCACATTTAAGCATCTAGGCCTCTGAAAGATGACTTTCCTGGGTTTGGGGATATGGTTCAGTGGTACAGTGATTGCCCTTACATGCAGAAAACTGGGCTCAATATCTGGCATTGCTTTAAAACATTTTTTCTCCCCAATCAAAAATCAATTACTACAGAGAAAATATTAAACTATACCACTATAAATGTTTTGAAAGGAACTTTATTATTCTCCAATAATAAGCATTAAATGTCAAATCATATCCGAATTTTTCAAGTCTTATTTCAAAACTCTATTACATTATAGCCGCACGGTGGTATCATGTTGGCTTCTTGTTATCAAAGAAGCTGCCAGCACGGCAATAAACGCAGAAACATCCATTCACAGAGGCTCGCTTTTTATTTTGGGGGAGGGCAGTGCTCTGGCTGTCTCTGCCCGGGGGTCACTCCTGGCCGGCTAGGGAAGCCGGGTGCAAAGGCCGGCGCCCCGCATCGCGCTCCTCCTCCCAGACCCAAGCAGATGCCTTGTGAGTGGAGGGCAGGTGTGCGGGGCCCTGCGGAGCCACCGCTGCAGCAGAGTCAACCTCTCGCGCCAGCAGGGAAACCTCAACACCGACTTAGAAAGTCCTCGCTTCCCTGGGCGCCTTCGGGAGGCAGTGCCCTCACCTTATTCACGGGGATCCGCCGGCCCTCGGCGATGGTCTTCTTGTTGTTCAGGTAGGCGGGGTAGATGCAGATGAACCTGTAAGAATGGGCCTGGGCTGCAGCTCTCCGCCGGCCACCCGTGCTCTCCACAGGGCGAGCAGCACCCGTAGGTGCATCCGGGCGTCCGTGCTCCCTACAGCTCCCTTAGGATGTACAGTGAGCACGCAGAGGGGCGCCCACGGCCCGCCCCGGGGTCTCGGGCAGTACCTCGAGAGGGGCTGCGGCCAGTGAGCACGCAGAGGGGCGCCCACGGCCCGTCCGGGGTCTCGGGCAGTACCTCGAGAGGGGCTGCGGCCAGTGAGCACGCAGAGGGGAGCCCACGGCCCATCCCGGGGTCTCGGGCAGTACCTCGAGAGGGGGCTGGGCCAGTGAGCACGCAGAGGGGCGCCCCACGGCCCGCCCCGGGGTCTCGGGCAGTACCTCGAGAGGGGCTGGGCCAGTGAGCACGCAGAGGGGGCGCCCACGGCCCATCCGGGGTCTCAGGCGAGTACCTCGAGAGGGGCTGCGGCCACAGTGAGCACGCAGAGGGGGAGCCCACGGCCCGTCCCGGGGTCTCGGGCAGTACCTCGAGAGGGGCTGGGCCAGTGAGCACGCAGAGGGGCGCCCACGGCCCGTCCCCTGGGACCTGCAGTGCACCCCAACCTGGCCGAGCCCACTTACCGGTCCTGGTCCGCGGGCGACCGCGCAGCCGCACTCGCCATCGCCGCTGGCCACTGCGCCCAGGCGAAGCAACGGAAGTCGGGTCCGGAAAGTCCGCAACCTACTTCCGGCGGAAGGCCCGCCCGCCACCGCTCATTGCTGCATTGGTCTCTTCAGCTGTCGGTCAGGCGGGCCTCGGGTCCGACGTGGCCTTGGCGCCGCTCCCGGGTGGGTAGGTCGGTTCTTCCGTTTGACCGGAACTCAGTTTCCCTGGCTTCCCCTCCTGAAAGCAGGATGAGCTTGTTGTTGTTTGGGGTCGCACCTTGCAGTGCTTAGGGAACTCTATGAGCATGGGGAGTTAACCCCGGGCCGCGCCTTCCCGCAGTGCTCTCTCGTTTGGACACTGAGGTTCGAGGTTTGTTTGTTTGTTTTGCTTTTTTCGGGTCACACCCGGCAATGCTCAGGGGTTTCTCCTGGCTCTGCACTCAGGAATCACTCCCGGCGGTGCTCGGGGACCTATACGGGGTTCCTATGGGGTGCTGGGGATCGAATCCAGGTTGACTGCATGCAAGGCAAACTCCCTACCCCACTGTACTATCGCTCCGGCCAGGTTTTTTTTTTTTAATGTAAATGTTTTGCCACTCTTGGGGGGAGGGCGCGATAGGTGGGGAAGGGGACTCTCATCTATTGTTGGTGTGAATGTTGACTAGTATAGCCATTTTGGAAAGCTATATGGACATTCCTCCAAAGACTAGAAATTGAGCTCCCATTTGACCCAGCCATACCACTCCTGGGAATATACCCTGGGAAGCCAAAAACACACAGTGGAAACACCATCCCCACGTTTATGTTCATAGCAGCACTATTCACAATAGCCAGAATCTAGAAACAACCAGAGTGCCCGAGAATAGATGACTGGATAAAGAAATTTTTGGTACATCTACGCAATGGAATACTATGCAGCTGTTAGGAAAAATGAAGTTATGAAATTTACCTATAAATGGATGGACATGGAGAGGATCATGTTGAGTGAAATTAGCCAGAAGGAAAGAGACAGATAAAGAATGACTGCATTTATTTGCATGACATAAATATATAGATATATATATATATATATATATATACACATTATAATACCAATATCCAAGGTCAGACAAAACATGGATCAGGAGGTCTTTTCAAAAGTGGAATCTACCACAAGGCGTCTGGGAGTCAGGAGATTGGGTGGGACAGAGAAGGAGCGGTGTGTTAACAATTGTAAGTGATAATTATTAATACCAACCTAGAACTGAGTATTAAATACAGGCAAAAAAGATACACATGGTAACCTCTAAATGTATGTATCACAATCCAGTGTGTAAGAGAAGTGAGAGAGAGAGAGAGAGAGAGAGAGAGAGAGAGAGAGAAGAGATAAAGGACTCTGCATAGATGCAGTCTAGGGGAGGAGCGGGGAGTCAGGGACATTGGTGGTGGGAAATTGGCACTGGTGGAGCGATTGGTGCTGAAACAATGTATGAGCGAAACCCGGACATGAACATCTTTGTAACTGTATATCTCACAGCAGTATAATAAAATATTTTTTAAAAAAATGTTTTGCCACTCTTGACCTGGGCCTCTGGGCTGACTGCATGAGTCCGAGGATGATGCTGGTGTGTGGGTTCCCTAGGGCCACTCGTGGGGTGCTGAGGATGCCTGTGCAGGGGATCTGACTCCTGGCCACACTTTATGATATGAAGTGGATCTTTTGCACAAATCCACTCACACTGGACTGTCTGTCAAATCCACTCTCTTAGAACCTTCTGCTGAAGTCCACTCTCCCTAGACGGTCTGCTCAAATTAACTCTCATTGGCTCTTCCTCTCAAATTCACTCTCCCTGGGGCTGGAGCAATAGTCCAGCGGGTAGGGCATTTGCCTTGCACACAGCTGACCTGGGTTCGATCCCCCGGCATCCCATATGGTCCCACAAGCACTGCCAGGACTAAATCCTGAGTGCAGAGCCATGAGTAATCCCTGAGCATCGCCAGGTGTGACCCAAAAAGAAAAAAAATTACTCTCCCAGCTTTAGGTTGATTTTTGCCTCAGCATTTGGGGGAACATTAGTCTGGCATTTCTGGTCCTTTTTCAGGAATGGAGGTCAAGCCACACCCTGTGGAGTGCAGGGTGCTTGCAGGACAATCACTTCCTACAGCGCTGCATGCCAGGCAGTACCATCATATGGGTGATCTTCCCCCAACCCCTACTAAGAGTTTCTGCTCTTAAACATGTCACCCTTCTTGTTTCTATAAGAGCTCTTCATCTGCAAAGGTAATTTGCCAAGCAAAATGGCATTATCTTTTATTTATGGGAAATCAAACCAAACCCAAAAGAAGTACATCACATCCCCAAGGAAAATGTAAGTGTGTCCGCTAACAAAACAACAAGAAAAAAACATGGGACTACATGAAGCTAAAAGCTTCTGCAGCTCAAAAAGAAACAGTGACCAAGATACAAAGACAGGCCACAGAACAGGAAAGAATATTCACCCAATACCCATCTGATAAGGGGTTAATATCCAGGATATATCAGGGACTGGTACAGCTATATAAAAAGAAAACAGCCAACCCCATTAAAAATGGGGAGAAGAGATGAACAGAAACTTTGACAAGGAAGAAATACGAATGGCCAAAAAGGCGTATAAAAAATGCTCATCATCACTAATCATCAGAGAGATGCAAATCAAAACAACAATGAGATATCACCTCACACCACAGAGACTGGCCCATATCCAAAAGGGTAAAAGCAACAAGTGCTGGCGTGGATGCAGGGAAAAGGGGGCTCTCATACATTGTTGGTGGGAATGTCGACTGGTATAGCCTTTTTGGAAAACTATATGGACATTCCTCCAAAGACTAGAAATTGAACTCCCATTTGACCCAGCCATACCACTCCTGGGAATATACCCTGGGAAGCCAAAAACATGCAGCAGAAACACCATCCCTACTTTTATATTCATAGCAGCATTATTCACAATAGCCAGAATCTGGAAACAACCAGAGTGCCCGAAAATTGATGACTGGATAAAGAAACTTTTGGTACATCTACACAATGGAATACTATGCAGCTGTTAGGAAAAATGAAGTTATGAAATTTGCCTATAAATGGATGGAAATGGAGAGGATCATGTTGAGTGAAATTAGCCAGAAGAGAGACAAATAGAGAATGACTGCATTTATTTGCATGACACACACACACACACACACACACACACACACACACACTAATATATATATATATATATATTATGATACCAATATCCAAGTTCAGGTGAAATATGGATCAGGAGGTCTTGTAAAATGTAGAAATTACCGCAAATGTGTGGGAGCAGAGGTTAGGTAAGACAGAGAAGGGAACAATGTGCCAATAATTGTCAAAAGTCTATTACCACATAGAACTTAGCATTAAATACAGGCAAAAAGATACACATGATAACCTCTAAGTATATGTATTACAATCCACAATATGTAAGAGGAGGAAGAGAGAGAGAGAAAAAGAGAGAGAAAAGAGATGGATAGCCTGCCACGGAGGCAGGCTTGGGGAGGGGGAGGGAATCAGGGACATTGGTGGTAGGAAATGGGCACTGGTGGAGGGATTGGTGCTGGAACACTGTATGACCGAAATCCAAACATGAACATTTTTGTAATTGTTAAAAAAAATAAAATTTTAAAAATGTAAGTGTGTGAGGTTAGTGCACTTGTCATTCATACTAATGAAGGCTCGGCAGGGATGCCAGCAGATCTCAGGGAAAGTCCTGGGTTTCTGCTGGCCCCTAAACTTCTGCCTTTTACTTTCCTTGTAGTTTCTTAGTAACAGATTAATTTGGTATTGATGCCAACCCTTCTGTAGGCGAGCAGGGAGAATATGCCAAATGTTTCTGGGTTTTCAAATGACCAACAAGCAATAAACACTAGTAGGAGAAAATGACCTGGTTTAGAAGTAGTCATGGTGATGATGACTGTAAATCCAAAAGTAAATGACAGCCTGCTGAGGGGCCTCAGGTTTCGCTTAGCCAGAGAAGACTTCAAGTGCCTAAAACGAGTCTCTGGTGCATTGTCTGCCTTACAGTAGGTTTCTACCAAGCAAACCAATCAAACACTGGGAGAAGAGCTCAGCATCTTCTTCAAAGATGCCGAGGTGGCCAACATTGGTATTTTTTCTTTTTTTTGATTTAATTTTATTTTATTATCCCCCCCCCCCCCCCAAATATTACACCATTTTAGACATACAATTGAAAGATGCTCTTTTGGTTCTACAGTGTTCCAACACCCATCCCTCCACCCAAACCCATCTCCCATCACCAATGTCCCCACCTCCCTCCCCCTCCCACACCTCAACTACTTGGCGGGTTCTGTATGTCATTTTTCTCTTTATCTCTCCCCTCCCGCCAAACTTTCCTGCTCTTCGTGGAATGCAGTGCATTAAAAGACATTACTGTTTCCACTATTTTACTGGACCCCGGGTGGCATAAGCGGCCGCACAACCTGGGCTCAAACTGGTTTTGCTCTGTTAATCTGGTTGTGAGGCAGTTTCCCAGCATCTGGACAGCGAAAATGGTGGCTAGTGTGATGGGCGAGTCTCATCCGGCTGCTTCCGGGACCCCCAGAGGTGACAGGCCCACTCCCAAAACCCATCTGCCCTCCTGGGGTCCCATAGTCAGCTGGGCCCAGGGCGAGCCGAGTTCCAGCCTCCCGAGCCGCTTGTGAGCCTCTTCATGCTATCAACATTGGTATTTTTTCAATGAGGAAATCCAGAGAGCAAAAATGTTCTTTTCTCAAGCCAGTGAAGATCATTATTGCAAAGAATGGAAGAAACATTCTGATTGGCATGTGGGAACAAAGGACCCCACCCCCAGCACACACACAGTTGTGAAGAATGTAACAGTCTGGAGATATTTCAAAATAAACAATTATTGCTGGTAAAATGGGGGGGGAATGTGGAATAAAAAATCCTTCTCTGGAATTTCAGGTACTTCTGTCTGGACCTGGTGACACACAAATACCAATGCCATCCTGATCTTGATGTTGGGCTACAAAAGACAAGTTAAAATGAAAAGGTGAAAAGGAAATAAGTTTATTAAATGGTACTTGCAGAGCTGTTGCAGGTAGAGGAGTAAATGATGTGTTCTTTGCTTAGGATTACCTGCTGTTTCCTGGAGACAGATGCCTGTCTGCTCCTGTTCCCATTTGCGCATGCGGTTGTGGACCTTACTCCAGACAGAATGTGATCTCTGAAGCACCCCCAGTGGAAGTTAAGAGAGGGTGAAGAGACTTAGGTCAAGGGAAAAATCTTACACATAACAACCCTTTATGTTCTGTAATCCATAGTCTGGAGGGAAGTAAAAGAGAAAGAGAGAGAAAGGGAAAGAAAATAAAGAACCTGCCATGGAGGAGAGCTGGGGAGGGGGGAGGGAACTGGGGACGTTGGTGGTGGGAGATGGGCACTGGTGGCGGGATGGGTGCTGGAACACTGTATGACCAAAACCCAAATATGAACTTTTTAATTGTATATCTTTGTAATTGTAAAAATAAAAAAATTTTTTAAAAATCTTACTGGTTGTGATTTTCAAGAGCAGTCTAAGGATGGACATTAAACTTTATAAAGTCTTTGGAGCCTTCTCCTCAAATTGTTAAGGCTTTCATGCCCAGTGCTCTTTTTAAAAATATTTTATTATACCACTGTGAGATATACAATTACAAAGATGTTCATGTTTGGGTTTCAGTCATATAGTGTTCCAGAACCATCCCTCCACCAGTGCCAATTTCCCACTACCAGTGTCCCTGATTCCCTCTCCCCTCCTATAGCCTGCCTCTATGGCAGGTTCTTTATCTCTTTTCTCTCTTTCTCTTTTCCTTTCACATTGTCATGCCCAGTGCTCTTTGGGGTATAAGTTCTTGGGGAGTTTTATCCATGCTTCTAACTCCTCATGGTGTTCCTAGGTGTTCTAAAGTCTTTGGTGCTCTACATTAAACTTGTAAAATACAAAAGCTTGTACATAGGGACATAAATTTTGTGCTTTCATTAGGATTTTTGCTTATATAAACTTTGTTGTGATCAAAGTCTTTTCTGTTATTATACTTTTTCTACTAAGATTCCTGGTATTTTCCCACTAATTTTTACTTAAGAACTACTGTATGATTCAACAGTTCCACTCATCTAAATAACTCAGAACCCCCCAAAGATTTATGCATCTTTCTTTCTTTCTTTCTTTCTTTCTTTCTTTTTGCTTTTTTGGGTCACACCCGGCGACGCTCTGGGGTTACTCCTGGCTCTGCACTCAGGAATTACTCCTGGCGGTGCTTGGGGACCATATGGGATGCCGCACAAAGCAAAAGCCCTACCCACTGCGCTATCACTCCGGCCCGATTTATGCATATTTATGATCATTGAAGTGCTATTTATGATAGCCAAGATATAGATGTAACCCAGATTCCCAGTGGCAGATGAGTAGACAAAGATGGAATATATAGACATAAATAGTCATAAGAAAAATATTTTGCAACAACATTGATGAGAACTGGAGGGTGTCACGTTAAATGAGATGTCAGGAATGATCGAGGCGGGTCAAGATGATCAAGAACGATCAATAAATATATAATTTCCTCATATGTGGGTGATAAACAGCAAAGGAAAAGATCAATTGATCACTTGAATCCCGTTATTCATCACTTTGCTCGAGCGGGTGACAGTAACATTTCCATTTGACCCTATCACGTGCCAGTGTAGCCCAAAGGCATCTGGCTGCTTCAGGAATACGAAGAGCCTCAAACCATTTGTTCAAGGTCTTGACAATCTTGTAGGCAGGTGGCCACGTGATCTTTTGACATCCCGTGGGATCCAGTCAGTAACTGGCTCTAGTCTAGCAGTCGCCTCCAAATCGCATTACATGTCCAGCCCATCTGATTTTCTATGCCTTGGCAAACGAGAAAGTGTCCCTGACTCTGGAACAGTGACAGAGGTCGGAATTTGGATTCCTTCTCTCACTTGAGTGAGGCGTAATATTCCAAGCATAGATCTTTCGATTCCTCTCTGGGAGCCCGAATAGCATTCTCATCCTGCTTTCGTAGGCCCAGGTCTCTAGGCGTATGTTAATGCAGAGAGAATGGTGGAGTTGAAGAGCTGTGCCTGGACCCGGAGGTTCTTTATCCTTTTAGCTATTTCTTCGATGCTTTTTGAAGGCATTCCATGCCACTCTCTTCCTCCTGCGCAGCTCATGTTTTAGGTTGTTCATCATGTTGATTTCTCGACCTAGGTACACATAACTGCTGCATTCAGAGATGTCTGTTCCATTGAGAGTGAATGGGGCCTCTTGAACTAGTTCATTTCTCATGAACATAGTTTTGTTGAGATTCAGCTATAGACCTATCTTTCCACATTCTTGGTTGAAGTCAGCCAGCATTTGTGCCGCTTGGCTAATGTTTGTTGTTATTAGAACGATGTCATCGGCAAAGCAAAGGTGGTGTAGTTGCCGACCGTCTATATTCACTCCCATTCCTTCCCATTCTAAGTGTCGCTTGATGTTCTAGAGGGTGGCACTGAAGAGTTTTTTGGTGAAATGGTATCACCCTGCCGAACCCCTCTTTTTGACATAAATGATCACTTCCTTGTAGAATGGAGAGATCCTAGTGGTGAGTCCATAATACAGCTCATGAAGGATCTTGATGTATTTGGTTTGAAAGCCCTGTTGGCTAGGGCTTCGATGACCACTTCAGTCTCCACAGAATCAAAGGCTTTCTTTAAATCAATGTCTGTGAGACAGAGCGGCATCTTGAACTCCCTACAAACCTCAATGAGCTTGGTTACCGTGCAGATATGGTCAATTGTGCTGAATCCTTTTTGGAAGCCAGTTTGCTTGCATGGTTGTCCTTCATCTAATGTTCTGCCAATCCTGCTCAGGATGACTCGAGTGAACAGCTTGCAGCTGGTAAATGACGGACAACAGGCAGATGGGGCGATTGTTGCCAATGTCGTGAATGTCTCCCTTCTTGAACAGTAGAACTGTCCTGCTGGCTTCCATTGGGAGGGCACCTTGCATTCTGACAGGTAGCGTGAAGAACCGAGCTACTGTACTGATGAGTACTGACGGCAGATTCTTCAGGTGTTTGGGTCTGACTTTGTCTGGGCTGGGTGCTGTTCCCTTCTTTACTTACAAAATGGCATATCAGATTTCAGAAGGGAGGATGTTGGGAACGACATATCCATCCTGCGGAATTTGGTATATGGGCAGATGGACGTGGCTATCAAAGAGATCTGAGTAGAAGTCATGGATAATCTTCTCCATTGCCTTTCTGGAAGATGTGATAGATCCATCAGGATGTCGGCAGGCAGTCATCTTGGTCTTATAGTTGGCGAAGTACAGGAGGTCATTGCGAATGCTTTTCCCGGCTTCTGCTGCATCTTCCAGCATTTCTGCTCTTCTCTCTTTGAGATCTTCCTTTATCGCTTCTCTGCACTGTTTTGAAAGCTTGGACATTAGCATTTGGTCACATGAGGCTCACTTCTTGCTATGTTTGGCTAATGAGCTCATGAGTTTCTGAAGACAGGCATCCTTTTGTGGACAAAAAAGGACAGGCATCCTTTCTTTCTCTCTCTACATTCTTTGCACAATCATGGAGGTACTGAACCAGTCGGTTGTATTCTTCATCGATGTCGTCAATGATGGTATCTTCCCATGTTGCTGCAATGGTGCAAAAGAGTTCCCAGTTGGTGGTCGTTCTGAGAGTTCTCTTCTTAAACTTTGCAGTCTTTTTTTCCCCATTGCGTGAAGTAGAATTTTGCACAAAGGAGACGGTGGTCCAATCCTGTTTGGAGTTTTGGGACAACAGAGTCATTGGTCAGGTGTCGGGAACGCCACGGGGTCCCCGACAGTGTCAGGACAGAAGTTCTCTTCTACCTCCAAGGACGCCGGGAGAACAGATGAAAACTCACGAGTCCAGTGCAGTTCCAAAAAGGCTTTTAATAGTACAAAAGCTCTTCCACAGTACTCCAATATAATGAACAAACTTTAGCTCTGGTCCGAACTTAGACCATACAGAAGAGCCTAAGTCTCCCACCAAAGAGAGAGAATCTCACCCGAGCTGAGTCCTACCTAGAAGAAGGAGCTAAAGGTGAAAGAGCAAAAAGTCAAAAGCCAAAATCAAAAGGCTGAGGAGCCAAAAGGCACAGGAGCCAAAATCTGAAAGCTAAAAAGGCCCAAAAGGTAAAAGGTGAAGGGGCCTCAAGTCAGCCCCCTTATATACACCAAAGTAATCCAATTGGGAGGGTCATGTCAACAAAGAACTCTAAACAGAGTGTAGTGCCACACTCTATTGCAGGTATAAACAAAGGTTATGCCAAGATCTAATCCTTTCTACCAAGATTATCTCTTATGTAAAACACTGGAGAGAGGGGCTGGTATAAAGTAATACATCTTAACTTCATGAGCTTCATGTAATCTAGATGGTACCCACAAGGTCCTTCTTATTATTATCTGCACCAGGGTGATTCTGAGTATCTTTTTCTTGTGTACTGAAAGGGTCACACTTGCCTGCTTAGAGCAAACTAGTATGATCCTTCCTATAATCTTCCTATAGTCTCAGCGTAGCCAGGGTGATAGTCTCCTTGTAAATTCTAACTGTCCCACGCTGGGTGCAGTGGGTTTAAAGAGGAGCTGTGCCCAATCTAGAAAACATAGAAGTCTTAGTAGATGTATAAGTCAGAAGTTATTCAATCAAGGTGACTTCTGTAACTGCCACACCCTCTAGCAGTATTTACATAGAAGAGAGGTCTCATTAGAATTAACCTTGACTTAAATAGATTAAGCTGGGAGTGGGCAAAAAACAAAGCTCCCAGGTTAGCTAAACCTGTCCTCCAACAGTCAGGCATAACTGTCTATTGAAGATGATGTGGTCAATTTCATTGTGGAAATGTCCACCAGGAGATTCCCATGTCCAACGTTTCGATTCAGCCTTCTGGAACTGTGAGTTCCCATGAATGGTCTTGGTGGACATGATGAACTCAGATAGTCTCTCACCCTGTTAGTTCCATTCTAGGCCATAGGTCCCAATGTGGTGTTCTTCGACCAATCTTCTCGGTCCTATCTCGGCATTAAAATCAGGGACTATGATCTTTTAGAAGGTGTGATCTTTTTATAGAACTCCTCCAGTTCCATGTAGAATTTCTCAATTTCTTCTTCCTTGTATGTGGATGTTGGTGCATAGACAATCACTGTATTACTGTCTTCCCGGTCATCATTGATTTGCTCGAGTGGGCACCAGTAATTTCTCCATATGTCCTGTCTCATGCAAGTAGAGCCCAAGGGCACCTGCTTCCTCCAGGAACATAAAGAGCCTCAAGCCATTCCATCAGGTAATGGGTATGAGGTCTATAATTGTTATTAGTATTTGGCATATCAAATACGACACGGGTAGCTTGCCAGGCTCTGCCTTGCAGGTAGCATACTCTTGTAGTCACCTCTAAATCCAGCATTTATTGATGAACCACACAGCTGCAAGCGGCCGTCCGAGCCAGGCTGTGATAGGTTGGTCTGCTGGGTGGATTTCTGACGAGGGGGAAGTCTGGATGTGGAAAATGGAGGCCCTCATGGAGTGGGGGTTGTCTGACTTGTTGCGAGGCTCTGCTGGGGTGGCGGGCCAGGGCTAGAACCCGCCATCCCTCCTGGGCGCCTCGTGAATGGCTGGGCACAGGGAGAGACAGTAGCAGCTCTGCCCCATGTCTGTGAGTCTCTGGATCAGCATACGTGGACCGGATTTAAAAGACTGCTGCAGGGTGGATCTCGATGAGCCAGCCTGTGATAGGCTGGTCTGATGGGTGGAGTTCTGACGAGGGGGAAGTCTGGATGTGGAAAATGGAGGCCCTCATGGAGTGGGGGTCGTCTGGCTTGTTGTGAGGCTCTGCTGGGATGGCCAGCCAGGGCTAGAACCCGCCATACCTCCCGGGCACCTCGTGAGTGGCTAGGCACAGGGAGAGACAGTGCATAGACAATAAAGATAGAAATTGCTGGCAGTGGGCCACATCTCTTCAAGTGTAATCATCCTATCATGTTTGTTAGGCATTCATATGAATCAATGTTGACGGCCATGTTCGTGTTGACAAGGACACCAACGCTACCGATGCCTCTTTTTTCCGCATGTTCCTAGGAACAGTTCTTATCTGGTGTCAAATACAACGTGATGTGATTGACGCCTCCTCGACTCAGTCTGACCAATGGTGTACTTGATCTTTTGCGCTTGCACCATCAGATCCTCGATATATGCTTCCGATGCCAGCTTACGTGCACTGATAGTACAGACAGTCATTTTAGTCCTTCTTTGTTTTGGCAGCCTAGGTTGGCTTTGAAATTTTATCAGGTACTGCTTGTTTGCCCTTAGTGTGAAAAGAAAAGATAAAACCAAAGAAAACAAACCCTAATCCCACAAAACTAAGATTAATGAGGAAGGGTGGGGTCTGCTGGGCTGGGGAGGGTTATTGGTACTTTAGAGGTGGATATGGTGTGGTAGTACTTATCTTGAGGAGGGACCCTTAAAACAACACATGCCAACACTATCTCAGTTTGTGGCCATAGGGTGGGTGCTTGGGATCATGCAGTGCCAGGGAATGCAAAGCATGTG
This sequence comes from Cryptotis parvus, assembly GCA_021461705.1. NCBI lineage: Eukaryota > Metazoa > Chordata > Mammalia > Eulipotyphla > Soricidae > Cryptotis > Cryptotis parvus. Next base: position 67,492 of record JAJIBD010023455.1, read on the forward strand.
TTTAGTCTTTTGAACTATCCAGCCCTCAGTTATTTTTATGGCCTTCTCCAATAATGCAGGTTTTTTTTTTTTGCTTTTTTTGGGTCAAACCCGGCAATGCTCAGGGGTTTCTCCTGGCTCTGCACTCAGGAATTACTCCTGGAGGTGCTTGGGGGACCATATGGGATGCGGGGATCGCCACAGGCTGGCTGCGTGCAAGGCAAATGCCCTACCTGCTGGACTATTGCTCCAGCCCCAAGATTGCAGGCTTTAAAATTTTTTTTTTGAAAAATATACCTATATGTTGGTAACATGTATTATTAAAGAATGGTAAAAGATTCTCTCAAGGCTTTTGGAGGCCTCACTTGATGGTAGGTTTACATGTCACGGTGACACATATTCCAGACATCATTAAAAATGTCTACTTGAGCCCCTTTGGGGAGAGCATTCAGACATCTAATGTGCACCTGATCCCTCAAAAAAAGGGCTTTTTTGGTTGTCATTGCAACAACCAGCAATACATTTAAGGTTGAAGTGAATCCAAGCTTTAATATAGTTAACAGCTTCAGAACCTGGCATTCATATTTTGCATTATGAAAATCCAAATACTACTTTTCAACTACCTATATACATATGGAGAATGGGTAAGGAGGAGTAGACTTAATCATGCACTAGCCTATTGATATGGCGTTTTCTTAGGGCCTGTGTAGCTGGGGGAAGAAGACTAATATTAAAATTGTTTATAATTTCTGGCTCACACATGCTAAGTAATTAAAGATGGGACTGATACTTTTGTCTTGGGGCCATACTTGATGTTTTCAGGGTTTACTCCTGGCAAACTCTGGACCATATGGGTTACCAGGGATTGAACCCAGGACAGCCATGTGCAAAAGCAAGTACCTTACCCACTTTACTATCCCTCTGATCCAATAGCTTTTTCTGCCATTCTATGCAAGATCCTGTGTTGTAAAATGCTGGGTTCCCCAGTGCAGCTGCATTTCCCAAAAATATTGGGGAGCAGGATGGGTTCCCCTTATGCCCCAGGGGACTGGTAGCTGATGGTAAATAAAGACTAGTGAATCAAAAACGTTTTAAAAGCTTTTACTTACACAAATTCTGGCATCACAATCCAATAACAGGAAAATCCCAAACTTTAAGTTCCTAGATGGACCCACTCCACGTGGTGAGTTTTGGATTCTCAGCCAAGATGGCTGCTACTGCATGCTTAGGCCCAAACAGGTGGAAAGCTTAGTGGGCAGAAAGCACAGTAAACAGAGAGTGCAGAGAAAGAGAGTGAGAAACAGAGAAGGGGGTTACCTTTATATCCCTATTTGTATTACTCAGCAATGGATCTCACGGTCAATTTTTTCAGGTTATGTTTGCTTCCCCAAAGAGCTCCCCTGGTCTGGGTCATTGAAATGTTAATATGTCATTGCCAACATTTGCCTTTGAGGTTTCCCTGCTGGCCCTATGCAGAAATGGAGGAAGGGCAACTGAGATGAACTTTATCTCAAATTAATACAAAAGGCATATATGCCATGAATATTCTACAGGTAGGTATATATTTCTTCAAACTTTCACGAGATCCTTGTCTTCACAGTTGTTCTGGGTATTAGTCTTTGGACTTATTAGAGATCCAGGTTTGCTAGTCAGGACGCAAATATAGCATTTCGCTCTGACTTAATTATAACTATATTATATCTAAGAGGATTCAACCCAGTCAAACTATGGTAAGATATTCCAGTCCCACGAGGGGATCCATGAAGATTGAGAGGAAATATTTGTATCAGTTAACATAGAATACATGGTAAGATACTCTGCCACATAGAAAGTCACAGATCCAAACTCTTTTCCTGCCCTCTGTCTACAAAGTGGCCGGCAGGAGATAACTGCAGGAAAGATGCAGAGGCTCTGGGCTGCTATGTACTCCAACAATCCAGAACTTGAATAAACTACATTATTGTTAAAACATTGAACATGTACAGAGAAGACATGGTGGTGTAGGGTGGAAGGAAACAATACTGGGCCACACTGACAACCCAGGAGAACTTTCTAAGTGTTTGTGCCTAAAAGACAATAAAGTTGTACATGGGGAACTGTGGGGTGAAGATGGATCCATCCTTTAGAGATGTATGGGTGTCTGGGTTATACGCAGTGGTAGTAAGGTTGCGACATCAAGCTTTGGCACAACCTATGTTGAGTACAATCCTGGAAGCAGTGCCATTTGAGGAACTCTAGTGCCACAAAGAAGTGTGTGACCTCCACTGCATCACCACCAAGCATTTGAGAGGCAGTACTGAAGTGTGTGGCTCCAGCCAGTATCACACACCAAGCATATGTGACCCAGTCACTGTAATAATAGGGGAAAGGGAGAAAAGTGAACATCCTAAAATCTAGTGTTTTCAGATATGTGCTCGAGGAACTGCAGTGTGGGTTGACAACAGACATCACAGTGCAGCACTTGCTGGAACTGGAAAGCCCCAAATGATCATGTGCGCCTTTGTCTCTGCCTCAGTGGGGATGGTAAGAACAAGCTGAAGGCTGCCCAGTATCTGCCTTTTCCTGGGATGTGGTCTCTCCACAGTTCGGCTTGACATGACAGTCTCCTTTCTTATCCAAATTTTGCATCTCCTTGGAGCTCTTCCCCACTGCACCTCAGCCTTGACCCCATCTATCCTCACTTGCCTCGTCCAGTTTTAACAAGATTCCTACATGATCAGGACCATTGGTTGATTCTTCTGAGAGGAAGAAGTATCTCCCAAACCCCTTACCCTTAGTGTTTCCATCTACTCACCCTTCACTCTGCTCTTCTTTTAGAAGTCACAGTGGTACTAGACAGCTGATTTCTCTGCCCTTTTGCTAATTGTCTTGTATAAAATACCATTTTAGCAAGTACCAGGTCCACTTTTAATAGCTTCCTCATAGATGATATAGATTTTGAGCTTATCTGCTGGCTCATTTCCTATAAATCAAAAGTAGAATCTGCCAGACCTCTAGTCTGCCTGCATTAGTGACTCCTGTGTTTGATTGACCAAACTAGGTCAATATAAGTACATTTAGAGAATACATATTTAAAAAATGTGTGGGGGTGATAGTACAGTGAGTAGGGCATTTGCCTTGCATGTGGCCAACGTGGGTTTGATCCCTGGCACCCCATATAGTCTCGGGAGCATGACCAAGAGTAATTAATGAATGCAGAACCCTGAGCAAGCATTGCTGGGTGTGACCTCCCCACCCCCAAAAAGTGCAAAGAACGGATTAGTGCTATTTGAAAAATAGTACCATAGTATCAGAAGCCAACTCTGATGGAAGTATGTGAATTTACCCTAGGGTACTTAAAAGTTGGATAGACTACCTTAAACTAAAGCAGACTTGCCACTGTCATGTGCAAAACTGTTTCTGACTAAAATTCGTCTGCTTGAGTTAAAATTCGCTAACTCCAATCTCTTTGTAGTTACTTCTGTATCTTGGGGTGGGACGCTAAGCTCTAAGTAAAACCAATTTTAATGAAATGATTTTATTGAAAATTGTTTGAGGCATCCTGTTGGGTGACACGTCCTACTGAACCTTAGGCTCCAGCTACACTTAGCTTACGTGAAGAGCTTACGTGAAGAGCCTTTGGGGAATCTCTGGAGCAGACACAATGGGAGTTTGGGCAGAACTGTACTGATTTCATAATTTTATAATGGGATAAATATTTTTTTATCATGAATCTCGCTTGACCCAGATCAATATTCCGTTCCCACAGGTCCCTGCGTGGGACATACATGCAGATATCCCAAGAGTACTTGGCCACGTTGGATCAAACCATAGTGTTATCAATTCTCCTAGTTCAGAGACAGGCCAGTGCATCTCTGGGCAAACTAACGTGTCTCTGACTCTAAAGGTAATGCCAAAGTGAATTATTCTGATGGATTTTGGACCTTAGTGGGATCCAAAGTCTGGGATCTGCTAGCAATATATTCATAGTAAAAAGTATTAATGCCATTTCCTACAAATTACATTCTGAACTGCTTTCTGGTTCAGAAATGCAGACCCCTCCTCTCTCTGCTAGGGAGATTTTGCCTCTGGAAATCAGCTCTGGCTTTTGTGAAGCTTGAGCCAAATGCTCACCTAAAGATCTGCATTTCAAAATGGTCATTTACCTCTATTCATCTCTAGATAGCCCAATCAATGATGGGTTGTGCTGGAAGATTTTGGCGGGTATCAGCCTATAAAAGAAGCTAGGATAAGAAGGGGCCTTTTTGACATTTTGGCTTCCCTTGGAGTTTTCCTCTCTGTCCTCCACATTCTGTTGGGCTTCAACACATGGTGGTAGCCATCTTGGCCTACACATGGCTAGGGCCTACCTGGGAACCCAAGAGTCCAGAGCTTTTCCTGTTCTTGGATTGTATATTAGAACCTGTGATAGTAAAGCCTTTTAAAACTGTGCTGGATTCCTGAGTTTTCATCCATTCCCCTCCGGCTGCGGAGGGAACTCGCTTCCTGGTATTGTTGGGGACCCCAGAGGCCCCCCCGACAGCATCCGAATGCAAACAGTATTGTTTTGGTACACATGGAAGAACACTGCTACCAAGAGAAAGACATGTACTCTTTCCACTTCTAGAGGAAGCCAGTGCAACTTCAGGACACAGCCCTTATGTTGTAGGTAGGCAGACAGGGGGTGCCACATGGCGATAAAAAATTCCTGAAGAAGAAATCTAGAGCCATGCCTGTTTGAAAACCAAAACCAGACTTGATAAGACCACTATCAACAATAGACCCTGGGGAAGGAAAGGCCAAAGGGAATGTGTGAAACCCATAGGCCACTGGCCCTTCTAAAGGCTTTAGATAATTAACTCTCCTAAGGAAAATAAATCAGCCTCCGGGACCCAAAACCCAGCTCACAGAAGACTCCAAAGCATTCCAGTCAAAGAAGACCACTCCCAAGTTGGCAGTAACCTAGGTTAAAGTCCCATATGGGAGTAACTTGGGGAGAAATCTATAAAAGCTGTACTGACCAAAGAACTGCGGGCACATGCTGCATGGACACACATGCTACCTGAGCCCATGTGGCCGAGCACATGTGGTGCCTGAGCACATGTGTTGCCCGCATCTCCCCTCTTGAGATGTGTACTCCCCTTTCTCTTACCTTTCCTCCTCCTTCTCCTTTCCAAAAACCTTTTTTAAAAAATTTTTTTATTATACCACAGTGAAACATACAATTACAAAGGTGTTCATAATTGGTTCTTGGTAATACAGTATACCAGCACCCATCCCTCCACCAGTGCCCCATTTCCACCACCAATGTACCCCCCCCTCCCCCTTCCCCCACCCTCATGCTGCCTTAATAGCAGGTACCCCAGTTTCCTCTCTTTCTCTCTATCTCTCTCTCTGTCTCTGCATCTCTCTCCCTCTTCTTTTACACAGTGTGGCTAGCCCTGCAGGTATTTAGAGTTTATCACTTAAGTCTCTTTGTGTATATTCAATGGTGAGTTTTAATCTGCCATTACCATTTCCCACATTTAGTAAAACACTGGTATCTATTTATGTCATTAATGAGTGAAGTCATTCTATATCTGTCCTTTTCCTTCTGACTAATTTCACTCAGCATGAGAGTCTCCATGTCCATCCATTTGCAGGTAAATTTCATAATTTTGTCTTTTCTGACAGCCGCATAGTATTCCATAGTGTAGATGAACCACAGTTTCTTTAGCCAGTCCTCTGTTCTCGGGCATTTAGGTTGTTTCCAGATTCTAGCTATAGTGAATAGCGCAGAGATGAATAAAGAAGTACAGATAGTGTTTCTGCTAATGTGTTTTTCGGTCTCTCGGGTATATTCCCAGGAGTGCTATTGCTGGATCAAATGGGAGCTCAATATCTAGTTTTCGGAGGAATGCCCATATTGTTTTCCAAAAGGGCTGGACCAGTCGGCACTCCCATCAACAGTGGATCAGAGTCCCTTTTCCCCACATCCACGCCAGCACCGGTTGTTCTTGCTCCAAAAACCTCCTTAATAAAACCTGTTTTGGGGCCGGGCGATAGCCCAGCGTGTAGGGCGTTTGCCTTGCACGCGGCTGGCTCCATGCTGGCCTGGGTTCGATCCCCGGCATCCCATATGGTGCCCCGAGCACCGCCAGGAGTAATTCCTGAGTGCAGAGCCAGGAGTAACCCCTGAGCATCGCCGGGTGTGACCCAAAAAAGCAAAAAAAAAAATAAATAAATAAATAAATAAATAAATAAAACCTGTTTTAACTTCGCTGCTTACCAACTCCTGAAAATTCTTTTTCTGTGAGGAAGACAAGAACCCTGAGGCAGCCCTGGGTAAGGCCTAGGACTGACTTTCCTTTCCTGCAAAAGCAATTCCTCGCTCCAGCCTGAGTCCGTGGCTCCCGAGAAACCTCGGGTGGTGGGGATCAACTTCCGTGCCTAGAGATCAAGCTGGCATCAGGTGTGGCTTGATGGTCACCTCGTGGGGCTGGTGGGGCTCAGGCCCACGGCGTGCAGGGGCTCATCGCAGACTTTATCAGTCCTAAGCCTGCCCAGCGGGTCCCGAGTGGCAGAGGCGGCTGGGGAGAGAGCCACCATCTCTCTCTCCTTCCGGCCTCACATAAGTCACCCGTGAGGCCCACCTGCATCACTTATGTACCACAAAATTATGGCTATTGTATGAAGGCCATTTTTCTGGACATGGTTTACTTGAACTGAGATGGCACTAAGGTTTCTGAGTCTGCAAAGGGAATGGAAGTGATAGAAGAATAATGATAAGAAAAGTGTTGGAGCTGAAGCCAACCTGCGTTCAAACCCCAACAATGCGTATGGTCCTTTGAACCCCACAAGGAGTAATCCCTGAGTTCACAGCCAGGACTAAGCCTCAAGAACAGCAGAGTGTACACCCTCCAGCCCCACCCCCGCAGAAAAGGTAATGTGCACATTCACTGAGAACTCTGACTGAAAAGTCTATCTGAAGACAAAGCTGTAGAGAAAAGACACATAGCTGGACGTAAGCCAGTGAAATTTCTTTATTTCAAGGGTAAAAACAGAACCTTACAAACACCAAGGTAGGAAATCAGTTAACTAAATGGAAAAGCTCTGCAATCTGAGTTTTTTAGCCATTGAGGAAAAAATATGAACATTATTGTAACTCAAATTATCCTGTTTAACATGAAAGAAAAATCTTAAATAAGGATTTAGAAGACATATCTCATATCCACCTTAGCTTTCCTGGGGAAAAGCATATGCTCAAATTTCCTATTTGAGGGGCCAGAGCGATAGCCCAGTGGGTAGGGTGTTTGCCTTAGACGCGGCTGGCCTCTGCCGGCCTGGGTTCGATCCCCGGCATCCCATATGGTCCCCCGAGCACCGCCAGGAGTAATTCCTGAGTGCAGAGCCAGGAGTGGCCCCTGAGCATTGCAGGTGGCGCATGAGGCAAAAAAAAAAAAAAAAAAATTCCTATTTGAGCATATACTCTAGTCAAACCAAATTAATACAGAGAATTGAAAAAATAACCACTGTGCTCAGATATTGTGATGGCCAACATCACAATGGCAACTGTCTTGAAATTAACTCTGAAAATTGAAAGCAAATGATGTATTAATATAGCATAAAATTTTTCTAGTAACTTATGATGCCTGCTGGATTTGTCAGTTTCTAAAGTCATAGTCACTGTGTCGCCTGGTCATACTCCTGCACTGCAAAGGCCCTTTGCTCCCTCCTATGCTGCCTCCTCCCTTTGTCCTTCCTTATCCCTGCTCCTCAATTCCTCCAAGCAGTTTCTGAGTACCCCAAGAATCTCAAGTTCTTGCCTCCTACATTTTCTAACCCTTCTCCAGGGTTAGAATCCCAGGATTGGCTTCATTAACCCTTAAGACAGTAAATCCTCAGCTAAGGAAAAGGACTTTTTGAGAGTCTCAGGAAAATTCTATGAAATTCCATTTTATAATTCTATTTCTGGGGCCGGAGCGATAGCCCAGCGGGTAGGGTGTTTGCCTTGCACGCGGGTGACCCAAGCCGGCCCGGGTTCGATCCCTGGCATCCCATATGGTCCCCGAGCACTGCCAGGAGTAATTCCTGAGTGCAGAGCCTGGAGTAACCCCTAAGCATTTCCGGGTGTGACCCAAAAAAGCAAAAAAAAAAAAAAAAAAAGGCAAAAATAATTCTATTTATATGAAAATTGTGACAATTTTTTTGGGGGAGGGAGAGCACACCCAACTGTGCATAGGACTCATTCCTGATAGTACTTATGGAACCATGTGTGGTCCTTGAGCTGAGACCCAGGTCAGGCATGTAGAAGGAATGCTCTTTACGCTGTACTTTCACAGGACCAGGATCGGGAACTTTTGCGTGGGTCAAATAACTTTCATCTTACTGCTCCTGTTTGTGTCAGGGCTGTTTGTTTTGGGGCTACATTTAGCTGTGTTCAGAGCTTACTCTTGTCTCTGTGCTCAGGGATCACTCCTGGCATGGTTGGGGGATGATGGGGTGGGGTGCTAGGGATTGAACCCGGGTTGGCTGTGTGCAAGGTCCTACCTGCTGTCACAGGATTGTCAATTTTCTTTGTAATCCTGTTCCAGATATATCACTTGGTATTCAAATAAAATCTTATCAACCTACCAGACATATTCCTCTTTTGATACTTTTAACATGCTGACATAAACCCGCCTTTGCATTCACCTCTGCAAGTGTAATTGTGCTTTAAATTCTACCTGTTCTGGGTTATTTTGTCTTTTGCTAATGGCATACAGCTGCAAAACTTAACAGCTCCAGTCAGGGTATTTTAATGTTTATAATTTGTTATTACTCTGCTGTTTCATGTTTCTTCGTAAGTAAATTAGGCCTTTTCTACTTCCCCTCCCCTGTTCTTTGAGGTTCAGGAATCATTCCTTTTTGCTCTTTGAGTCACACTTGGTGATGTTCAGGGGTTATTCTTATTGTGCACTCAGGAATTACTCCTGGTGGTGCTAAGGGGACCAATAGGTTGCTAGGGATTGAACCTGGGTTAGCCACATACAAGACAAATGCCCTCCCTATCGCTCCAGCCCATGATGTTCAAGAATCTCTTCTATTGGCTTGGTGAAATTCTCAACATTAGTTACCACTAAATCGAAATTTTAACATTACTTTTTTATTTGCCCCCCCCCCCACACTCCCCAGTGGTGCTTAAGACCCACTCCTGGCAGTGCTTTGGGGTTTGCATCTGATGCTGGAGACTGAATCAGGTTGGCTAGGTTCAACAGATTTCCTCTTTGGGTGGGAATATAAAATTAAATTAAGCTTTGAATTATGGAGTATTGTTTTTTGGTGTATAATTTATTCTTGGTTTTTGGGTTACACCTGATGATGCTCCAGGAGTGGTGGACCAAGCTAAGGATAGGGTTCGCCATATGCAAGGCAAGCTCTTTAACCCCTGGTACTCTGATGTTTCAAATACTAATTTACATCCAGTCCTGTTAGTCACCTAATATACTGAGTATCCTGCCTTTTAAGCAATTTGCTAACTACCATTTGAATCCCAAATGATGGCTGGAGAGAAAACTCAGTGGGCCAGCCTCAGGCTGCAGGCCCAAGACCCCTGAGCAGAGGGGCATGACCCCTGTACAGTGCTAGAACAGCCCCTGAGCACCTCCAGCTGTGCCTCCCAATATCAAACCCCAAAAAGAACCCCTTGGCCTTACATCTTCCCTCCCAATTTGTTATAAACATTTTCCAGAAAAATGCGTTTAGCGGTTTCAGAATTCTAGTGGTGTATATACTATTTCATGTATTTTTTTTAGAATTTAGTATAGCATATCAAATGGCAATCCACTTTACAGTTTTGATGGACTGTATTCCTTTCTTCCCACAGATGGTCTTAGAAAGTTTTCTCCTTGAAAATTAAAAACCAAAGATGTACCTAAGCGAGATCTGTTAATTTCAAGGACCAAAGTCAAAGTCCACGAGTGTCCAGAAGAGAATTAAAGCAGGTCCTCGATGGGGCGGGGTTGAGGGGGCACCAGACTGGGCGCTCATGGCCTCCATCTTGCTCTTTGGAGGCTCCCTCCCTGTCTCACCTCTTGCTCTCTAGGTTTTGAGTTTTAGCTTCATGCCAGTCACAGTTGCTGCTATCTTTCTAGTCCCAGCACTCACAAATCTGAGATTTCCCATGACTCTTCTTTGACAAGGAGCAGCAAAAATTCCCTTTTTTCTTCCTGCTCACATCAGACAAGAGCCTCCAGTCCCTGGCCAGCAGGGAATAAAGACTCACCGGGCATCATCCACTCCACAGAGGAGTAGACCGGGCTACATGTGCAGTGCTAGGAAGGAGAGGAGATGCTGGGACTCCAAGCACACGGTGCAGAGGGGTGGGGCGTTGGCAGGAACGCGTGACATTGTTCTCAACAGCTGTTTTTCTTTGATGTACTTTATACTCACTGGTCACCTTCACTAGTATACACTGTGTTGAGTATTTTTTAATTTGAAAAAAGTGATAATCATAAAACTTAAAGAAAATAAAATAGCCACAGATGTTAATAAAGAACTATCCTGAATATAAAGGAAAGAAAGTGTATTAGCACCAAGAACAATATTAAATACCTGGAAAATACAGGTTGAAAGAAGCATCAATGAACTACCAAAAACAAAATATAGTTTTACAGACCACAGAACAGTTATTAGAACACCAGGAAAGGAACTGCTGTTTAGTCTGTAGATTTCAGCATCATAAAACAGCATTTTTAAGTCAGCACAAAGGAAGCAGGTTTTTTATAAGTTGAAAGAAATTTAAATATGCTATTTCTGTTTTCACGACTTCTGCTGTTTTTTTGTTGAATTACCTGATGACTCAATTATTGAGCTCTTGGAAATTTACTTTCGGCATTTTTTGGCACTCTATTCTTTTGCTTCCCTAAGAGTCCATAACAGATGCCCAGTTATAGTGTAACTGGCTTCCATCCTTGGCAAGACTAATTTCTTTAACCAGTGGTGGCACCATTACATTTGATGCAATCAAGACAATCTTGCTGGTCTTACAGTGGTGTCTGATCTTTATCAGCATTTATTGTTTCCTCTTAAACTCTTAGTTTGTATTTTACCCTCCAATACCAATCTGATTAGCCATAATTGGTTAAGTCACTCATGCTGTGTATGAACAGATTGGGAGTGTCCTCCTTTTTTTTGGGTCACACCCGGCACCAGGGGACTCCTGGCCCGCACCAGGACCCCGGGACCACGGGGCGCAAACCGCCGGCACAGGGCCGCCCCCCCCGCCGGGCTCTCGCCTCGCCCCCTTTTTAAAAACCTAAAACAATTCTTTCCTCATTTGGATTTCTTTTTTCTTTTTCCTTTTTAATGTCTTCTGATGACTTCAAACCCAGAAATGTTATTTGATGAAACCATTTGCATAATGGTAACTGTTTGAGAGAGAATGTTAGCCGACACCTCAGGTACAGTGTCTTCAAAATTGCTTCTTCATTAATTCTTACAAATCTACTACTGAGAATGATGGTAGGTTGTACCAAATATTTCAAATGCAATAGGAAGGAAATTTTGTTAGTATACTTGTTATATCTAAGAGTCCAGCTGTTTGAGGCAAAAAGGAGAAAACAGCCACAACCAAAAGCAATCACCCAAGGAGCGTTCTCGCTGAGTCAGGGGGATCAGGTCTCTCTCAGGAGTCTGGGTCACACCCAGAGGTGCTCTGTGCTCAGGAATCACTCCCTGCAGTGCCAGGAAGTGCAAATGGCCTTACTCTCTGTATTCTTTCTCTCCCTGGCCCAGCAGTTCTCAAAGTGTCATCCCCAAACTGGAAGCATTACATCCCCTGCAGATCTGTTAAAATCGCATCCTTTACCTCTACCAAAAGGTCAGACAGTAGGGAAATCTCCTTCTTAATGTCTTCTCTGTGTCTCAGAAGCATTTCTTGAAACCCAAATGCACCCGAGTTTGTAAACCACTTTAGTTTTTTGTTGCAACTGAAGAAAAAGAAAGCTCCCTGTTCTGTTAGGCATTACAGCCCTTAAGCAACACTAAGCCCTGTGTGCATGTCTAACACGTACAAAAGAAGCACTCAGTCTGGTATTACTGTAGCACCCTGTGGAGGTAGAACTGAGATTTCTCCCTTGACTAACTCACAGCTATTATCTGTCCAGAGATCTGCAAGAGCGAAGTTTCCCTCACTGGACAGCGACTGGCCCTTCTCCCAGCAGGTGTCGTCTCCAGGGGTTCCTGAGTTTCTGCATGTGGAAGGCACCTTCCCCTCAGTATTAGTACTGATTCTCCTGCCTTGTAAAGGCAATGTGTTCTAGTTGACTTACATCCCTTTTCGTGAATGTATCTGAGGTGTCTTATAAAAACTGACATGCAGTTACTTTATAAAAATAGAAAATCAAGACTAGGAGAAGAGCAACGAAATATTACCAACATGCATGTATACCTACATCCATTATACTTGTTGGATAAGGCAACCTTTTAGAATATAAATAGAATAAATTAGTTGTATTATTCAGTCACAAACTATTTCATTCTAATAAAATTTGACAAAAATTTAAATCTAAATATATTCCAAAGTAAACCAAGGAGTTTGCAAAACAGTACAGTGGAAAGAATGTGGGTGCTGGAGTCAAACACCTTAGTTCTAAAAAGCACTTTACTGGTATTTTAGCTTTGAAAACCAGCTTCACACGTAAGTGCTTAAGCACAGGTAAGGGGGCTATAGTAAATCATATGATGTGATTTCAAGGTTCCCAGGTAGACTTTCTTACTTCTACTTGTCCCCACCAACACATTTTATATATATATATATATATATATATATATATATATATATATATATATATATATATACACACACATACATATATACATATATACACACATATGTATGTGTGTGTATATATATACACACATATATGTATGTGTGTATACACACACACACACACACACACACACACACACACACATATATATATAAAATGCTCAGTTCCTCTAAGGCAGACTGCATAAATTTTGTCATTATAAACAAATTTTCATTAACAAACATCTTCTAATCTTTTAGAAGAATTTCTGGGAAAATCTATTAAATTATCTTTGCTAATAAGTTTATTATTAATCTGTCTTCCTTCACAAGGTGGATTGTCCCTGCTGTGCGAGGAAGGGGCACAAACACACACACACATCCTACAATGCTGCTCATCAAGCAGTCTTGGGCAGGGTTTCTAAAAATAGTCTCCGAATAGCTTCACAGACTTTAACATTTACCCTTGAACATTTCATGTGACTTGCATTTTCTGAGCATCCAAAGTGCTGATTATATCTGGCAGCTGGAATTTGGCTATAACATCCAGGCTGATAAAAACTTTCATTCCAGACCCAGCAGTACGAGGGAGAAGATGAAGTTATACTCCGAGACAGGCTTGGAAGAAACTACAGACCTAAGCACAGCAGATGCTTTGAGTACGAAATTCTATCTAGGAGAAGAAAGTCTATACACGCCTTAGTCCTGTGCTAGGTAGTTGCACTGCTATTCCATGACTCTGTTTTACATCAATTTCAGTGGAATAAGAAAAAAAAAAATCTAAGGGGAAAAATATTCAATATAAAGAAGTGCTAATTACGTGTAAGAAAAAATTTCAGAAATTAGTAAGTGCCAATACATGGGATTGTTAAATGCCAACAATTTCCATTGCTTTTTTTTTTTTTAACAATAAGAGGAATTTTACTCTTAATGCATAGAATTTAAAGAAAAGATATATAAGGTCTTGAAAGAGATCTTTTGGACAATTATTAATACAAATGTAAAATATCCTTCAAACAAATACCATTTCAATAACAGTTTACATACAGCAATAATTTATTCTGAAATGTTCATTTAGTCTCTGCTGAGACACAACTCCTGTCTCATTAATAAAAAGAGCAGCCTTCTCACCTCAAATACTAGAATATACAACAAGTTACGGCATAGCAAAAAAGTTCTACCCACTTTCAGATAAAATCTAGTCCAGGTAAAATAGTTTCCATTCAATGTTTTACAGTTACACAGCATTTTTTTTTTATAGTTTTGAGCACAAAATAGTATGATTTGTTACACTGTAGCTATCTAAATGCACATCATATAACCACAGAACTGTTAATCATTACTTCTGAAACTGAACCACCGGTTTCATTCATGCACTAAAGCAAAGCAGGCTGGGTAAACTTGTTCATTGGGAACCATATTACTGTGAATTTCACAGCCACATCATTAATTATGATGTTAGATGGAATCATGAGAACTGAAACATTTTTTCATAAATAGCAATTTTTTCCCTGATGTTAAGTTTGGTGAGCTTAAATCTAGAAATGACTGATAATAGCATTATATCATACCTTCTATCTGCAATGTTATATTAAGACAAGCAATAATTAAAGGATTATGGAATGGGATGCTACTTAAATACAAGTAAAACATACTGTACAAATATACTTGGCTTTACCATTTTCTTCCTAACTATCAAGAATGCCTCCCAAAATATGACCAGTGAATACAATTATACTATCAAATATGGCTTCCAGAACAAAAACCTTCTAGCAAGAATCAAACCTATTTACAAAGATCTTTTACAGTTTCCTTTAAAACAAACTCTACATAGCAGTTGCAGTTAACATAATAATTATCACCTTGGTGTCTTATCCAGCCAGCATTTTCACACAGACGTGACAAGGTAAGACCCAGAATGGCGCTTAGGGCTTTGAGTACCACTGGATTCTGTACTGTCAATTTTTGAATCTCGTTTCTTCGTGCTGTTGTTCACAGGGGTTGGGATCTGAGATGGCCGGGCTGAAGTGCTGTCTGCACTGCTTTTCCTTGGGCTAGGGTTGTAATTAAAAGGGGTTACTCTGGCAGCCACAGTCCCACTAGGTGAACTGTGTTTGCTTGAGCTGCTCGAACTGAAAGGGGTCCGCTCGATTACAGAACTTTCATTTGTCTCTGATGCGAGAACAGAGCCACCTTTGTCCTGGTTTTGCCTCAGTTCCTTTTTGGTCTGGAGTGTCTACTTGAAGAAAGGAGTTCAGGCGGTTTTCTAAACCCACGCTACAGACAGGAACACTGCCATTGCCCACGTTTTGTTTGCCCTGATTTTCTTTTGAGTCTTTAGGGTTTGGGCTTCCCTTTTCTGAAAAACTGTCTATCACAGGAGGAATATTTCCTGTTGGAGACCTTCCAGATCTGGGGTTGTTGATGGGACAGTCCTCGATTCTCACCCAAACATCCTCTGTTTTAGAAACGGCAGGTGCCATTTGATAGATTAGATTTTTTGACTCAACACCATTTGCAGCACCTGAGGAAGTGGTCTGAGAAGTACTGTTGGTGGGAGAAATTTCACTGTCTTTTATTTTTCTCCAGGTTCCTTTAGTGGATACTTGGCTTTCTTTAGTTTGTTTGGTGCTGGAAGAAAAAGATAACTTGTTTTTCATCCTCACTTTTTGCTTTCTCGCTGGATTCTGATGAAGCAGAAAGAATTGAGGATGAACTTCCAGTTCTTCTCAAGTGCTCACTTCGTGGGAGGGGAGGACGCATGCTTGCTGTGCTCAGCGTTTCCAGGTAGCGGCCCTGTTGACGGGGAGTCTGGAAGGGCTCTCTGAGTGTGTGCGCCGCGATATCATGGCGCTTGGCTGGCCTACTGTCATTATACTCGACGGTGGGGCTCCAGATTTGGGGGAGTTTACGCCACCCGCCAGCCTGAACAGATGGATGCGCAGAGAGGGGCATGTCAGGAAGGGATGGACTTAAAACTGGTGTCTGTGACTGGGACCGAGTTGGGGAACCTGGTCTGGACGGTGGCGAAAGGGATTCAAATGAAGCAGATTCCTCCAATTTTCTCCTTAGGGGTTGGGCTTGGGGCTTCTTTAATGAAAGTTGACTGGCGAACTAAGACAGGTCTCTCTGACCTATCAGATTCACTGCCACTTGATTTGGTTGAAGACATTCTAGAAAGCTCTACCTTTTGTTGGATCCATTGCTATTACTTATCTGATTTAATCCTTTGGAGGCTGACTCACTTCTTGGGATACCACTACCATTCTTGGATAAGCCTGCTTGCTTGGTCAGGTTCTGCTGGCTCATCTGTCTCCCTGAGGAGGTATACAGTATCTTCCCGAACTCGATGACTTAGTGGAAGCAGTACTAGGGGATGATGTCCTTGGCAGCTGAGACAATTTGTTAGGACTTATTCCATTTCTTCCAGGAGAAATTGAGTTTCGCCCTGGAGACTGCACAGGTCTGGACAGTGGTTGCTGGGTAGGTCTTACAGGAGTGGACTCTCTGGAGCCTGATCGTGATGGTCTGGTTAGCGGTTGCTGGGCCGGTCTTGCAGGGAGGGGGCTCTCTAGACCCTGCTCTCGATGGCGCTGTACTGGACCCACCTGCTTGTGATGTCGGTTTAGGAACTGGGCTCGATTCTGACTTTCCTGGAGGTTTGGTCCCTCTTGGAGAAGTGGCAACTGGCTGACCTTCGCTAGGGCTCTTGGAGGCCGCAGTCTTAATGGGCTGACCTTTTTTAGAAACAGGACTAGTACTTGAAGAACTATTTCGAACTCCAGGAATGTGAATCATTGTCCTACCTCGAGAGATTGAAGGCATGTTTGTTTGAAGGGATTGCTTAATTTGGCTTGAAACTTCTGAATTAGATCGAACTTTTCCAGTAATCAAACTCTTATAAACTTTTTTCCCTCCTTTGATTCCTTTATTTTCAGGTTCTAATTTTTTAGTTTCCAGCGTGCTTTTCTCTCCAGGTTTTAGAATGCGTGGGCCTTTACTGCTTGTAAAGGGTTTCTCCTCTTGGTCAGGCGTAAGATGAAATGGTGAGCCCAGAGAGATTCCCTGATTTCAGTGAAAGGATGGAATCAGAGTCAGATGAAGCTTGCCTGGACAGGCAAGCAGCTGCAGCAGCTTGATGCAAACTACTGACTATAGAGTTGGCACCCTCCTGAATGGCCTTCCAGTCAAAAGTCTCAGAGTCAGGGGATAAGCCATGTTCTGAATCTGGTCTCTCTATATCTTTCAAATCAAGAGTCAGATCTTCTGCCAAAATGCCATCCATATTCCTGGGACTGTGCTTCTCATTATCACCCTTGGGTCTTGAAAGCTTTTTCTTCTTTGGCATTGCAGAACTTATACATTCCTGCAATAAGTCATCCTCGGAATCAATACTAAGGGGAACTGAGAGAACTGTTTCTTGAGAAACAAACAGGGGTATCTTCAACATGAAATGACTTTGGAGCATACCCGAGGTCCTGAGGTTTACTTGGTTCTCCCTGTGAGGCAGGGGGGCTCTCTCTCTTTGAGAGGCTCATTTTCTTTACTGTTATTATTTTCTTGATCAATGTCACTAAGAGAACTTAGAGAGGAATTTCGAGAAAAGCACACTGGAGTATTTTCAATAGCAAAATTCTGTAATTTTTCATCAGTTGCTGCCCCTCTATCTGGTACATCTTTGGACGACTGGGGAAAAGTGGATTGTTTTTGCAGTATGGGTTTAGACTGACCTCGACTTACAGGATGTTTTATAACAGGTTGTGTCTTAGTAGCTGACTGCTGGTTTGAGGTTCTATCTATGTGGACAGTAACTTTAGCTTCTGATTCCTTATTTTCTTTCCTTTTTCTTAATTCAGCCTTTTCCCTGGAAAGGTCAACATCATCATCATCATCATCAAAATCAAGAGAACTCAAAGAATCATTTTCGTGAGAAACAATATGGAGTTCCTTCAATAGGTGTGTAATGATGAGGAGAATCAAAAGTAAATCCACCTCTGATTCGATCTTCATTGTTTGGCTGCTTATCATGTAAGTCCTTGGAATTATTTTTTTAAGTTCTGTTTCTTGGAATCTTTGTTGTCTGGGAAAGTTCTTTCTGAATTTAAATTACATTTTGAGTCGGCATTTTTTCTGACACGTGTCCTATATTCACTGTTTTGTGGCATAGGTTTAACTGGTGAGGTTGGTTTCTTTTTCTTGCTATCTACTTGATTTTTGTTAGTTCCAGATGCAGATATAGAGGCCTGTTGGACCTGGTCCATTATCTTTTTACCGGAAAGGCTTGTGGCTTTTTCCTTTAGGCATAGCAGAGTTAATGCATTCTGCAAGAATATCACCTTCTTCTACTTTACTGTCATCTAATTCAGATGTAGTCAGAGTTGAGGCTTTGCCTGCTTGGGTCTCATCTGTACTTCTGCCTTCCGTAGGAATGGTGTCTCGCTTTTCAATCTCGCCTAACTGTGGCCCTGCTCTAACTCCTTCTGCAGCTAACTCATTTGGGGGGGATTCTATTGTTAGATCACTCAGAGATGTGGCTGTAGAAAAGTTGATAGGTGTCCCTTCAACACAATATACTCGTGGCACGTCATCTCCTGGTGTAAAACTAACATGCTTCTGTGCTTGTAATCGGTTTTGCGATGGCAAGAGTTTGTATACAGGCAATTGACTCGGTTTCCGTGCCACAGGTGGAGGTAATTTTGAAGTGCTCTGGGATGGCTTTTTTGGCTTTGTGTGAAGATTTTGTTGGCATGGCAGAAATGATACATTCTTCTAGTATTTCAATATCATCATCATCAGAATCATCTAAAAGATCTTTTTCAGAATCTGTAGGCTTTTCTGCCTTTTTTTCCTGATTCTCACTTGATTTTTCAGGCTGCTCAGATTCTGTTTCATTTCCATTGTCATTTTCCTGAACTGGAGGCATTATTCTCAATTCCACGTCTTTCTGTATAAATGGTTCATCGAGGCTCAGGAGCGCTTAGGCTGGATGAACACGAAAATCCATCTGGAGTACTTTCTGTGGCAAAATGTATGAAAGTATCAGCATCTGGAAGGACCTGAACCCTTTGGACGGCAGCATGCACAGCAGCTCGCCTCGGGCCACTCTTTTCAGCAGCAGGCATTTTGTTTGGAGGTACTTCTTGCTTACTGGTAACTGTCTGAGGAGGAGGAGGGGTTTACTTCTGCTTGGTGGCATGGTTTGTCCAGGGCTATCTGGAAGGTCGCTGGGACTTATAATGCCACTGACCATTCCACTGCAGGGCTCACTCTGAACAGAGCTGGCAATAGAGCGACTCTCAAAACTGTCAAGTGAGCTGACAGAGGTACATCTACTAAACATGAGTGGGGTCTCCTGCACATAGTGCTCTGGTGGACTTTAGGTGTCTGGGCCCCACTTTTTGATGGAGATTTGGCTCCTGAAGAAAATTCTACTGCTTTGTGTCTGGTCGATTCAGCTGATAAACCAGAAGTCTGAAGTCTGCTGGACTTGGCTCTAATGTGCTGGGACACTGTGGGAACTTCATTCACAGAATCTTCGGTTGACCTAGTTCCATTGTTTTCTTTAATTTCTGCAATCTGTAGAGTATTAGCAGAATCTGTTCGCTGTGTTGTCTGACCACATCCTATTTCATCTTCGGCTGATGACAGAGATGATAATGAACTACACCTTGAAAAACATATTGGGGTATCTTCTACACAGTAAGTCTGTATTGTTTCTTGGTTGATAGAGGTAACTTTGCAAGAGGTGGCCTTCTGAGTCTGGCCACTTCTGCTCTGTGCTGAACTGGGATTGAGTGGATTCTGCCTCTTGGCGTTAGATGAAGGTGTAGCAGTGTTCTCACTACTTGAAGAGATGTGTTCGGTTTTTAGTGTTTGGGGCAGATGGACTCTTTGAAAAGGAAAAGGATGGCTTCCGTGATGAAGGAATGTCTGTGGAATATTTTAGACTATAATCAATAGGTTGATCCACATGATGTTTTCTTCATTGTATTTTATACTGTAATTTGTTGGTCTTTCCTCTTCCCTCACGCTGCTCTTCCTCAGAGTAGCGTTCACTGTAGTTAGTTGGCTTATCATCTTCATAGTCGCCTTCTTGGCACAATGACTGGTTTACATTCTGGTTGATGGTATGACTAGAACCTACTCGACTTACTTCTGAACCATTGGTTCCTCTTGATCTATATGGGGGAAACACATTCCTGCTGTCCAAAAATGTGGTTGGAACTTGAGATGTTTGTCGTCAGTGGTCTCAGTGTATAGAGGGTAAGTTGTGTTTTGACTCCTTGATTGTCTCTGCTCATTCTGTTTTATTTCATCTTCTATAATATGTTTTGGGTCTTGCCCATCTCTCATTTTGTGAAGGACTCTGCCTTCCAGAATTCAACTGCTCATCTGAATATTTAAGGCTGTAATTTATCGGTGTGTCTAGTTCTCCGTCATTATCATCCATGTGATTTGCACTGTGGATTTTATGAGCCAGGTCAGCTGGATATTGACCATAGCTGCAGAATTTACTTTCATCATCTTCAGAGTAGGACTCAATGGAAGGTTTCATCTGCCCTCTTTTACCATAACCATCACTACTACTGACACTATTTAAGCTATCATTTGAAGATCTTTTATACTCCAATTTGCTGTAAGGTGTTGGACATGTCCTATTTGAATTCTCTGACTTAGTGAAGTTGTAAGTGTTTGAGTGTGTGGGGCAGTAGAGCTTCTTCTTACAGCATTCCTCTCATCTGTCCCACAATGCATTTCAGTGGCAGATCCAGAACTTCTGTCTTCTTGGGAGGTATGGATGGCTGATACTTCTTCCATAACTTTGGCAATCTGGGCTGCAGTCGTGGATATTTGTAAACCTCGCTTGAAGAGGTTCCTGGATTTTCTGTTGCTGGGTGGTAGTTTGCCTAAACTAATTCCTCTTTCTCTTTCCAAACTCTTATCTTTTCAGAACAAGCACTATCTAAACTTCCCCCTTGATGAAGAGCTGGGTAACACTGTAGTATTTAAATATGGTGAAAGAACAGTCATATTTCCAGTATTAAAACTATCTGACCTGTTTTCATCATGTCGGTTGGTATCAAAAACATAATCCCCATAGAGACTCTGTTTGTGTCTTTGCTTACTATGATGAGATGCCTTGGGACTTAAATTGTCAATATTGTCAAATGTTTCTGATAAATGCTGAGCATCTAATTCTGCTTCCAGGGCCTTTTGTTTCCTAACATGAAGAGATGGCAAACTTGAACCAGGAGACATAATATTGGCATCCTTGTACTTTTGCAGGTCTATTTGCCATGAGATTCCGTAGAGCTGCCGCACCCCCTAGCAATCATTTTATGTTTTGAATGAATGAGGTTCTTCAGCATGCTTACTCCCCCCCATGTCCCATAATGCTTCCTGATCTTTAGGATTTCTTGCCGAGAGATTCCACAGGGTTCCACAGGCATTACTGACTATTGTCAAACTGTGAGATTTTAAGTGCTGTAACAATGTTTGCAGGCAGTTATTCTCTCTTAGGATTTGTCTAAAGTAAAAAGATTACAAAATTAAGATTAAAATCTGTAGTGAAAACAGGAAATAAATTTAATCTAAACATAATTCTTAAAACTTATTAATAAAAGACATGATATAATCACACAAAATTATACTATAAGTTCAAGATTTCCTCATTTCTTTTTACTCTAAGTTCAATTAATGTTTTAAACTGCTCATCTAGGGGCCGAGCAGTAGTACAGCATGGTAAAGCATTTGCCTTGCACGTGGCTGACTGGGGTTCAATCTCAGCATCCCATATGGTCCCCCGAGTGCCTCCAGGAGTAATTCCTGAATGCAGAGCCAGGAGTTACCCCCCTGAGCGTTGCTGGGTGTGATTCAAAAAGAAAGAAAAAAAGAAATAACTGCTCATCTGTCAATTAAATGACTGATGTCATTTAATGTAATCCACTCTGAGAATTCTGACATAATAGGTCTCAAAATTTTTTCCCTAAGCAAATACAGTTATTTTATTTACATGGGGACAGAGATTCCCAACTTAAGGTCTCTAAATGTATCATTAACTCTTAAGCTGGACTGTGACTCTGTGATAATTCATAGATGGTGCCACAATGCTGACCAGGACATTCTGGGAGAGATACATTTGATCAACAGGTGCTGAACTGATAGCACAGCAGGGAGGGTGCTTGCTCTGCACATGACTGACCCCGGCATCTCCTATGGTCCCTAGAGGATCACTGAGGAGTCATTCCTGAATGCAGAGCCAGAAGTAACCCCTGAGCATCGCTGGGTGAGGCCCCAAAACCAAAACCAACAAACAAAAGAATTGATCAAAATTGTTCAACAGAGCTTTATGTCATCAGGGAGGACAATATAACTCCCCAGAATGCGGCTGACTTTCCAGATCATCTTTTTTGGCTTGCGCTTGGTAGTGCTGCCTCGCCCTTGACAAATGTTATCTGGCAGGTGGTATGTAGTTTTTTTTTTGTTTTGTTTTTTAAAAAACTAAAGTAAATGAGAAGTTTTCAAAACATTTCATGTCAACCATAATGATTGGGAATCAGCATAATAAATTTGGGGCTTAATGTATTGTAACTGAAATTAAACCTGGCATATTCAGTGTCAGTGGGGTTTAAAAATGATCAGCACGGTGGCTGTAGCTCTCTGGTACAGTGCCTGCTCAGCAAGTTATGAGGCCCAGGGTTTGGTCCCAGTACCACAAATGAACGAAAACAAAACAAAACAATGACTGATGGTGAATGTGCAACAGATTTAACATGACCTTCCGTGAAGGAACACCAGGACAATCTCCTGAGTTTAAGGACAGCTCAAAGGGCCTTGCATGCCAGAGACCCAGGCTTAGCGATCCCTGAGAAGCACTGGGAGGTACTTACAGGACCAAGCAGGACACAGGCCATGACCACTGACAAGTGAGGTCCAGAAAACAGACCACAAAAGGAGTCTCTGCACAGCAGAAAGGGCTACAAAGCTTAGAGTTTATCCATCAAAAGAAGTTTGTCATTCTTTACAAATTCTTTTATTTTTTTTTGCATTTTTTTGCATCATACCCAGCAATGCTAGGGTTACTCCTGGCTCTGCACTCAGGAATTACTCCTGGTGGTGCTCGGGGACCATATGGGATGCCGGGGATTGAATCCGAGTTGGTCACATGCAAGGTAAACACCCTCCCCCTCTGTGCTATTGCTCCGCCCCCCAATTTCTTTACTAAATCCATTTTACCATATAAAACAGTAGTCAGAGAGAAAATACAGGGGGTTAAGGTGCTTCTCCTGAAAACCCCCATTTGATTTCTGGTGCCCATATGGTCCCCAAACACTGCCAGGAGTGATCCTAAGCAGAGAGCTGGTAATGACCTCGAGCACCACTGGATGTGCCTCTCTCCAGAAGAAGTCAACATCAAATTTCAGGAGTATAGGTTTACTCACTACTCCTACCACCATATTTTAGTGTTATAGTCTTTTTGAGCGAATGAGGACAATAATGGATTATTTAAAAAAGAAAGACTATCTGTGAAATTTTTTTGTTCACATAATACAGTCCACATTCCAAAAATGAGTGTCCTTTATCTGAGGTATTTTCTTAAGTCTGGGTGAATGGTTGTTTACTAATGCTGTTATGGTTACTGATGTTAAATTAGATATTTATATGTTTTATTAAAGCCGTTGGGGTCAGAGCGATAGTACAGAGGGTAGGGCGCATGCCTTGCATATGGCAACTTGGGTTCGATCCCCAGTATTCCATATGGTCCTCTGAGCACCGCCAGGAGTAATTCCTGAATGCAGAGCCAGGAGTAACCCCTGAGCATCATCGAGTGTAACCTCCCTCAAAAACAAAATTAAGCTGCAGTTAGAAAACCAATATACTTCCTACATCATATCCACAGGTTTTTATTTCTATAAATCTCACATTCTTTATTCTTGACTTTTCCTCTTTTTACTGACATATGTTCTATCTCATCTATTATTTGTTTTCTAGATACCTTTATATTAAATATGAATTTTCATTAGAATAAACACACTGATGGGCTGGAGAGATAGCACAATGGGTAGACTGTTTGCCTTGCATGCGGCTGACTGCATCCCAGCATCCATTTTGGTCTTCTTGAACTCCACTAGGAGTGATTCCCATTTGGTGAGCTAGGCGTAAGTCCTGAGCACTGCCATGTGTGACTCATTAAAAATAAAAACACTACAAAATATATACTGAGTAACTTAGGATTATTATTAAGATATATTTTCATGAAAAAATATATTTTCCTGCAGGTCGTGGGAAAAAAAAAAATATATATATATATATATTTAGGCGTTACAGGTGTGGCTGAGTGCCCGGCTGTGTCAGCAGGTGGCAGACAGGAGACAGGCTTGTCTACCCAGGGCTCTGCCCAGTGGGTCCTGGATGGTTGATGGTCTGACATAGAAAAATACTGGGCTCCCTGGGATGAACCTAAAGCCCGGCAGAACCTGGAAAGCTACCCATGGTGTATTCGTTATGCCAAAACAGTAACAATAGTGAACCTCATTCCCGATGAATGGAGACATTACTGGTGCCCGCTCGAGCAAATCGATAAACAATGGGAAGACAAGTCATACAAGTGATTTTCACGAAAAAAAAAACTTAGACAGTACAGAGATAAACATTTTCCTGCATATGTTCCCCCAGAAGAGGTCCTTTAACAGAGCCAGGAGTTAGCTTAAGCACAGCTAAGTATGGCCCCCAAATCAAAAACAAAACCCCCCAAACCTCGTATTCCAGAAAGTACTTAAAATAGAGTCTTCATGGGGATATGAATGCTCTGCTCATTAATTTAAAACTAATACAAAAAGTTGTGCTTACCTGTGGTCCTCATTTGTAGCTATCAAGCTGGACACGTTTAGTAATATTCCACCTCCACTTTCAATAATGTGCTAAAGTGTTTGTCTGGCTCCTGTAAGTGAGAGTGCCAACCAAAAATGCCAGTGCTCCGTCCACAGCACAGATGTCAGCTTTATTCTCAGTACATGTGCCGACAGGTTCCATAAGGCACTCAGCACACTTTTGAGGGTTGATTCCTATTGAAGGAACAAGAACACATGCCATCTAATTGATTATGTTGCATTTTTTTTTGTCTCATAATGTCTAAGTTTAGTTTTATTAACAAGTCATTATTCTTGTTAACCTGCTCAGTTAACCACCCCTTACTGGCAATGTATTTGGAACTACCCAACTAGGAAAACATTCATAATACACAAGGTGGGACTTAAATATGAACTGGAACTTAAGTCCAGTGTTGTCTCTAGGAAACAAAAGATTATAGTATTAAACCAATAACCTTATGAACTTTATGTGGCTGGGAGACATATCTTCAAAGAGTTTATATTAGACTATGAAACACAACATTATAAAATTGCAATATTTTCAGAACATACTGTTAAGCGCCAACGCTTTAACTGCTGTTGTGGAAAGATAGTGCAGGAGTAAAAAGGCAAGATGCTAAGTAGTGGTATAATCTAGCTGGTTGCAGACACACACATACACTTATTGTTCAAAAAGTAATACATAATTTCCTGAAAAAATTCCAATTCCTTAAGAGTCCTCCCAAATAAAAACAAATGAAAGAGCAAAACAATAAGTAGTTCTTCAGGGTCAACATTGGCTTTCTTCTTTACAGTTTATCTAGGTAGAGTCTTAACCCAGTTAACCTGGCTCATTGAAATTATAAGTTGCCAAAAACCTTACAAACCAAATAGCTCTTAGGTAATTTACTTTCTTTCTTTCTCTTTTTCTTTCTTTCTTTTCTTTTTTTTTTTTTGCTTTTTTGGGGTCATACCTGGCAATGCTCAGGGTTACTCCTGGCTCTGCACTCAGGAATTACTCCTGGCAGTGCTCGGGGTACCATATGGGATGCCGGGGATCGAACTCGAACCAGATGGGCTGACTGCGTTCAAGGCAAACGCCCTGCCCGCTGGGCTATCACTTCGGCCCTTCTTTCATTTTTTTTAACACTTTGGTTTTCTTTCTTTAATCTAGATTGGAAATCATTGATACAAATGACTTGTTTTACCCCTCTACTAGTCAAAAACTTGCAAGACTGCATTGGTTTATTTCTGTTTAGATAATAAAAGTCCAATTTAGATAATTAAAACAGGACTGTAACTCATGATGCTTTAATAAAAATAAAATTCTAGGAAAACACAAACACACACACACAACACAAACACACACACCCCCCCAAAAACCAAAACAACCCTATGATAAAACTCTGAAACCTATTTTAAATAGAATCATTACATTTAGTAAATTTCTATTGACTACAATTTTCTCAAACCATAAAGTATTTTGGGGCCAGATATTTTAATAATTTCATGTAGAAGCAAAGCGAATACACTCACAGACTCAGAAGTCTTCAGTTCTTAGTAAAATTTTTAGATACCAGAGAAAGAAAATATTTAAGCTGTCAGTTTATAGAAAGTCAAAACCCTTTAACTTTGGTAATTTTGCACAGAGGCACAAATATTGCTGAAATTAAACCTCCTATTTGTAACATTCTAATTTCTAACTGAATTATCCCTGAAAAGTAATGAAGCTTTATTTTGTAGGCCTCATTTATCTCACGCAACCTTTGGAGCTCTAGGTCCTAAGCTCACTCTCAACATCAGTTAGGTCCTGAAGGTAAAGAATTTCAGGCTAATATTATGGGGGTCAGAAGGATGGTTCAGTCTGGTAGGCCATTGCCTTGCAAGTGGCCAACCTGGATTTGATCCCCGGCATCCCATATGGTCCTCGAGCCCGCCAGAGTGATTCCAGAGTGTAGAGCCAGGAGTAACCCCTGAACACTGCTGGGTGGCCCAAAGAAAGAAAAAAAAAAGGGATCTAAAATTGTAGAGCATTTCTTTTAAAATTTTTCCTGTTTTTTTTTTTTTTGTGTTGTTGTTTTGTTTTTGTGTTTTGGGCCACACTTGGCAGTGTTCATGGTCATTCCTGCCCCTGCACCAGAAATCTATGAGAGTGTGCTGGGAATAGAACCCTAGGTCGACCACATGCCAAACAAATGTCCCCTCCTCACTGTATTATTGCTCTGGTTACATATTTCATTTTTTGCCTAAGAAATTTGGGCCCCGAGAATTTCAATTTCTTTATAGGTCTGGGTAGCTAGTTCAGAAAAACTTTCAGCATACTTTTAAGTTGTGGCCAACAGATTGCTTGGGTTACACATCACTCTGATCTCTAAGCTTTGATGCAGTTATCCTGTTTGCTGACTGGCTAGCCCAGACTGGACATTTCATCTACCTTCACAAGGGCCCATGGACAGACCCTTTCACAGGTTCCATCTGTGCCCTGAAACTTCAGCCACTTTTAGTAAGAAGCAGCCAGAAGATGTTTTTGTCCTGATTCTCCTGAGGTTGTTGGAGCCTCCTGCTGAAGAGCGTGACGGGAACAAAGGGGAATATGCAGTGCAGATTAGAATATGGCCCTGAAAGAAGAATGCCAGTAAGAAAGGTCTCAAGGATGAAGCCTGAGTGGTTCCTGATGCACGGATGACCCAAGCTCGGGTCAGGACCCCAGAAGAGAATTATCTCAGCCATCCTCTCCAGGTTTACTGGCCCACATTTGTGAACATAGGAGATACTCACCCACCATCTTTTTCTAAAAATATTTTATTATACCACCGTGAGATATCCAGTCACAAAAGATGTTCATAAGATACTATATTTGGGTTTCGGTCATACAGTGTTCCAGCACCCATCCACTCCACCAGTGTCCATTTCCTACCCCAATGTCACGATTCCCTCCCCTCCCCCAGCCTGTCTCTGTGGCAGGTTCATTTCTTCTCTTTCTCTCCTCTCTCTTTCTTTTCCTTCCCTTCCACATTGGATTACAATGCCTACTTAAAGAGGTTGTCATGTGTATCTTTTTGCCTGTATTTAATGCTCAGTTCTAGGTTTCACCTATGATCTTTATCCAAGGATCTAAAGGGGAAAGGCTTTGCCTCTCTCAGAATTTTCTTGAGACCCTCCTACATCTAGAGATTCCCTGCCTCGCTTTCCCTTTCCTTCTCTCTTCCCTTAGTCTTTTCTAAATTCAGCCAAAACAAAAACAAAAACCAACAACAACAAAACCCAGAACTCCCTGATATACAGTATCACGAGAATCAAATTAAATTATAATTCCCACAGAAACATTCTGAATATGTAATTAAGGATAATACAGCCAGAATCTGCTTTGACCACACTATCATTCTTTTACTATGAATCCAACCAGGGAGCAAATATCCATTAGAAATTTATTCCATCATAAGTAGAAGCATTCCTCCAGCAGATACAAAGTAAACTGACAGCTTGTTCTGAAGGTGCTAACAATTAATTATTTTTTGGGAAAAAAACCTACTAAAAAAGAAACATGAAAAAGTGCTCTACAGCAGTGCTTTCTCTTGTGGTGAACCCTTCTCTACCCAAGGGGTTACAGGTGGCTGCAGCCTGGGCACTAGCTGGAGGTGCTTTTGGCTGCTGGAGGAGACAGTACAGCAGGGAGGATGTTGCCTTGTGACCTGAGTTCTATCTAGCAAACCATATGGTCTCCTGAGCCCTGCCAAGAGTAATTCCTGAGTGCAGAACCAGGAGTCAACCCAAGCACAATGGGTGTGGCCCAAAACAAAAAAAGGGAGAGATAGGTTTTTTTTTCCTGAAATGGGGCTGTAGGTCAGTAGATGGGCAATCTTGGCATGAAGGAAAGATTACTGCTGCTGGAATTTAATAAATATATATATATATAAATATATATTTCTTAATAGAGTTAAATTATATATATAAATATATATATTTCTTAATAGGTTAAATTATATGTATATATGTACATATTATGTGATATGTATATATATTAGTTTTTTTGGAAGTCACACCACGGCATTGCTCAGGGGTTTCTCCTGGCTCTGCACTCAGAATTACTCCTGGCGGTGCTTGGGGACCATATGGGATGGTGGGGATCGAACCCGGGCCAGCATGGCCCGGCATAGCGCTAGGAGGCAAATGCCCTACCCACTGGGCTATCGCTCTGGCCCCTAACCTACGAAATATTTTATGGAAAAGTGGGCTCTGTAGAAGAGAAGCGAGCTGTAGTTCAGAGAAAAAGAGAAGACAAACAAAGGATTCGGGGAAGTGAAGTAGAGGAAATGGCTTGAGAGTGGGAAGAGGAACAGGAATGAGGTGGGAAACAGTGAGGAAATGGTGAGATCCCCAAGAAATATTCTGGGCCTGAGTCAAAAATAGCTCATCAGTGTATTCTCTTTGCAAAGAAATGAAATGACTGCAACAGTCCGTGAGCAGGTGAGATACTTCACGAGAAACAAAAGAGATGCTGAGACCTTCACTAAGGATGGTCTCAGCTTAAATGATACCAGGAAAAGCAACGGAGAGTGACAGAGAACAGGGAGAACTTAAGAGGCGAGAGCTCAAGGGCAGTTGCTACCGAGTGGTGGGAGACAGACGGTAGGGAAACAGAAGCCGCTCCTTTGGGTATGCACTCAGAGAACCATGCTCATCCCAAAGCTGCACTAACTATGGCCAAGAGGACATGAAGAGTGTTAGAGAGACAGGAGGGACTCAGAGGCCAGGCAGTGAAAAAGGGTGCCAGGAGATAGTACAGCAGTGGCGCCCTGACGACACGGCACCGTGAGTACTGCTGGTGCAGCTCTTCTGGGTCCCCAGAAGAAAAAGCAGCAGCCACGAATACTCAAAGGTCTGGGGGCAAAGCAGCACCCAACCTCCTGGCCAACAAGCTAAGACTCACTGAAGTGGGCCAGACTTCCTGAAAGCACTACATAGGTGTCCCTCACCCAGTACCAAATACAGACCTAAGAAAAGAGAAAGCCAAAATAGTCTGCAATCTACTAGACGAGGAGAATGTGCGGAGTGAAGGCACTCAAGGAAGGAAGCTCAGCAGGAGCTGACCAAACAGCAGAGACTGCTCCCATTTAGGGGAATGACTGGGCTTTTTGGGCGGCGCACATTTAAAGTCCTTTTCCCATATCTAACAAAGACACAAGATGAGGTTTTGAGCAAACTGCAGTGCTTGGGCGTGGCTGCAGGATTGAGTGGCAGGACTGCGTGGCAGAGATACAGGTGGCAGGAACTGGGGCAGGATAGGCGGATACTCCTGAGCTAACAGCTGTGTACTGGGTTGAGAGGGAGAAAGCTGCCTCAACAGGCCTTCGAGACAGACAGTAGGTGAATAGAGGGAGAGAACACCTCAACAGACCTTCAGATGGTAGGCTGCGAGATGGAGAGCGCTGCCCCAACTTAGACCTCAGACGGACCAGTCAGGCTGGGCGATCACACGTGAATCTGGCTCACCCAAACCACAACAGCCCCTAAACCTGATTAGTTTAGTTTTCTGCAAGATCAAGCTTCTGTTGAAACTTTTTCTTTCTCTGCAAATGTAAAAAATAGGTTAAGAGAGAAGGCTGGCTTTAAAACACTGCTCTTTCTCGTCCAGTCACAGTGCATGTCTCCTGTCCAGTATGGGCTCCTGTGCTCTGGCAAGGCCAATCTTATAATCTGGCTTTCTGTGCTAAGAGCAGTTTGTAGAATGTTAGAAGGGTTGATGAGTGGAAACAAAGTCATGAATTATCTGGCAGTAGCGTAAGTTCCCATAATACACACTAAATATACTAGAAATATATTTATTGTGTGAATATCTACACAGGAAAACACACTAAATATGTTTGAAAAATACAGGACTGACTAGAGGTCTGACAGGACCACAGGCGTTTTCTGATACAAGCTGACTGAACAAGCTTTTCCCTGAATCCTTCTGAGGAGAGGCGAGGAGACACCAAGCTAGAAAAGAAGGGCTGCATGCGATAGAGGCCTCACCAATCAGTGGCCCATTGGCGGTTTTGATACCTTTTTCACCTACCGAGCACATTCCATCAAACGCTCTCACACTCCCGACCTCACGCAGTGTCTTTTACTATTCACATCTGCTCGCCAAGACAGATTCCTCAAAACACTTGCAATAACCTTACCAAGTGAAACAATTTCAGAATGGCGATTATACATGGGGACCTTAAAACACCTGCTCCCTTGTCCTTAATGCTCGGTGGGTGACGATAACTACTGACAGAGAATTTCCTAGATGACGTAAAAATGATTCTTACAACTTAATTATTCTCCTTTATCCTGGTACTACTATAACTGTAATTTAAACACAAGACAGCAAACACCTGAGCACAGCAAGAAGAGACCTGGATAGCATGTTGTCAGAAAACCAGAGCTCGCCGTACCTGCAGGTCCCTCTGCTGTTTTCAGCTGATACAAGCTCTCATCTGCTGCCTCATGAGGCAGAGTGTAGCCTGGAGATCAGACAAGAAACGTCGGCCGGACTGGCAGGGTGCTGCAGATGCAGTTACAGTGAACTATCTGGACTAGTCCTGTAAAATATCTAGAATCTATGTAACTGAACAAGTACACTCCTCACGGCCTCTTGCGGATGGAAGCACTATATGCAACACTTGCTTTGGTTACCAGCATTTCCAGTGTTTCACTTTCATTAAATGTGACTACATAGATACACTATGGTGTTCTAAAACTTTTTTTTGGCAGAGTGTTGAGACATAAGGTAACCAATAAGGACTGAATTCGCCCTTGGATAATGTAGTTTTTGGACCAATGACTGTTTAAAGCAAAGAGTAACAAAAAAGAAAAATAATGGTGAAAAGTAAGTTTGTACTATAGACAATACATTAACCCATAACTAGTGTATCACAAAACAATGGGTCTGTAGGCCAGAGGGCCAGTACAGTAGTAGGATACTCTTGCCTTTGAACATAGTCCACTCAGCGTTTGATACCTACACCCCATATGGTTCCCTGAGCACTGAAAGGAGTAATTCCTGAGTGCAGAGTCAGAAGAACCCATGAGCATTGCTGGGTATGACCCAAAAATCAAAACCAAGCCTCACTCCCTTCAAATAACTGGGTCTTGTATTGCTGAGTTGCAGCTCCTTTGAAGAGCTACATTAGCCTGGTGTGTGCGCGCCCCTGCATATGCCTGACCCCCTGGCTCCTGAGGTGCCACTGGGCTCAAGCACTGTCAAAACATACATCAGCAAATCCATACAAAGCTGAACAGAAGCGGGTGTTATAAAACATACCTTATTGGCTACATCTACAAAAGTCAGGTTCGTCGAAGCCATTCCAGCGTATGTCGTCTTAAAAAATGTACTGTAGTGTGGTCACTTGTGAGCCCATACATTCACAGTCCACTTGCAATAGTTCTGCAGCTGGCCTGCAGTCCCCTGTATTATAAGAGGCAAGAGAAAAAAATATAATCTAAAACAATTGCTATCAAACTTATAACTTAGTATCAGAAAAAGAATCTCCAGAGAAAGTACATGTTTTATCTTTTTCTCTAGAATTATGCACTACAAAACTGTCACTGAACGTGTTATGCTTTACTCCGCTTGCTGCTTTGGTTTCTCCACCTCAATCCCACCTGTTTACTGAGGGAAATAAGCATTAAAGTCTCTGACTGCCATTTAGTAACACAGAAGCTACCATCTTGTCAATGATGAAGGAAGCTAATTTTTAATCCTAAAATTGTTTCTGAATGTAAACTTAAGAAAAAAAATCCCTTTGTTTTTAAGCCTGGGACTTTCCATTGTCACAACTGTGGGTTAAGTTTTGTAATCTGCCAAATAATTATCCTTAGTAATACTGAAGATAAATAAATCTTCAGTATTTATCTTCCTGATAAAATATTTAAAAATATTTTAAAGATAAAATATTTATCATCCTGACCCTGAAAAGAGCCATACAGCAGCACTAAAATAAGCGAATTAAACAGTGCCTAGTAAAATTCCCAGCAAACCTAGGCTGTCAAAAATGAAGGACTAAAATGACTGTCTGTACTTTCGAAATCTACCGCAATGCGCGCTGGCCGGAAGCATAGTGAGGATCTGATGGTGCAAGCGCAAAGATCAAGTGCGACATCATTGGTCTGATTGAGGCGACGAGGTGTCAGTTACATCATGCTGTATTTGACACCGGAGAGAATTGTTCCTTGGAACATGCGACGAAAAAGAGAGCGTTGGTGGCGTTGGTGTTCTTGTCAGCACAAACATGGCCATCAAAATTGATTCATTTGAATGCTAACAAGCGAATAGGCGATTACACTTGAAGAGATGTGGCCCTGCCAGCAATTTCTATCTTCATTGTCTACACCAATATCCACATACAAGGAAGATGAAATTGAGAGGGGAAATTCTACATGGAACTGGAGGAGTTCTATAAAAAATCACACCTTCTACGAGATCATAGTCAGTGATTTTAATGCCAAGATAGGACCAAGAAGATCGGCCGAAGAACTCCACATCGGGACCCATGGCCTAGTATGGAGCGAACAGGGTGAGGAGACTATCTGAGTTCATCATGTCCACCAAGACCATTTATGGGAACTCACAGTTCCAGAAGGCTGAAGCGAAACATGGAACGTGGGGAGTCCCCTGGTGGACAGTTCCACAATGAAATTGACCACATCATCTTCAATCGACAGTTTTGTCTGGCCCGGGTCTTGCTGTTGTCCCAAATTTCAAACAGGATCGGACCACCGTCTCCTTGTGCAAAATTCTACTTCACACAATGGGGAGAAAGGCTGCCAAAGTTTTAGAAGAGAACTCCCAGAGCGACCACCAACTGGGAACTCTTTTGGCACCATTGCAGCAACATGGGAAGATACCATCATTGGCGACATCGATGAAGAATACAACCGACTGGTTCTGCACCTCCATGATTGTGCGAAGAATGCCGAGAGAGGAGAGAGAGAGACACAAAGGGACGCCTGTCTTCAGAAAATCTCGAGCTCAATACACCAGCTGGCAAGGCGCGAGCCTCAGGAGACCAAATGCTAACGTCCAAGCATATATAAGCAGTGCAGAGAAGAGTAAGACCTCAAAGACAGAAGAGCAAGAAATACTGGAAGATGCAGCAGAAGCCGGGAAAAGCATTACGCACCGCCGCCTGTCCTTCGCCAACTATAAGACCAAGATGGCTGCCCTCCGACGCCCTGATGGATCTATCACATCTTCCAGAAAGGCAATGGAGAAGATTATCCATGACTTCTACTCAGATCTCTTTGATAGCCCACGTCCACCTGCCCACATACCAAATTCCACAGGATGGATATGTCATTCCCAACGTTCTCCCTTCTGAAATCCGACATGCCATTCTTGGCGGTAAAGAGGGAACAGCACCAGGCCCAGACAAAGTCAGACCCGAACACCTGAAGAATCTGCCGTCGGTACTCATCAATACACTAGCTTCGGCTCTTCACTGCTACCTGTCCGAATGCAAGGTGCCCTCCCAATGGAAAACCAGCAGGACAGTTCTACTGTTCAAGAAGGAGACATTCACGACATTGGCAACTCTCGCCCCATCTGCCTGTTGTCCATCATCTACAAGCTGTTTACACGAGTCATCCTGAACAGGATTGGCAGAACACTAGATGAAGGACAACCATGCAAGCAAGCTGGCTTCCGAAAGGATTCAGCACAATTGACCATATCACACAGTAACCAAGCTCATTGAGGTTTGTGGGGAGTACAAGATGCCGCTCTGTCTCACGTTCATTGATTTACAGAAAGCCTTTGATTCTGTGGAGACTGAAGCAGGTCATCGAAGCCCTAGCCAAACAGGGTGTTCAAACCCAATACATCAAGATCCTTCGTGAGCTGTATTACGGATTCACCACCAGGATCTCACCATTCTACAGAAGTGATCATTGATGTCAAAGGGGTTCGACAGGGTGATACCATTTCACCAAAACTCTTCAGCGCCACCCTCGAGAACATCATGCGACAATTAGAATGGGAAGGAATGGGAGTGAAGATAGATGGTCGGCAACTACACCACCTCGCTTCCGCTGATGACATCGTTCTAATAACACCAAACATTAGCCAAGCGGCACAAATGCTGGCTGACCTTGACCAGAGAATGTGGAAAGATAGGTCTACAGCTGAATCTAAAGAAAACAATGTTTATGAAAAATGAACTAGTTCCAGAGGCCCCATTCACTCTCAATGGAACAAACATCTCTGAATGCAGCAGTTATGTGTACCTAGGTCGAGAAGTCAACATGATGAACGACCTAAAACCTGAGCTGCGCAGGAGGAAGGAAGCGGCATGGAATGCCTTCAAAGGCATCGAAGAAATAGCTAAAAGGACAAAGAACCTCCGGCTCCGGGCACATCTCTTTGAGCTCCACCGTTCTCCCTGCATTAACATATGCCTCCAGAGACCTGGGCCCTACGAAAGCAGGATGAGAATGCTATTCGGGTCTCCCAGAGAGGAATCGAAAGAGCTATGCTTGGAATATCACGCCTCACTCAAGTGAGAGAAGGAATCCGGAGTTCTGACCTCCGTCGCTATTCCAGAATCAGGGGCCGCTGTCTCGTTTGCCAAGGCATCGAAAATCAGATGGGCTGGACATGTAATGCGATTTGGAGACAACCGCTGGACTAGAGCCATTACCGACTGGATCCCACAGGATGTCAAAAGATCACGTGGCCGCCCACCTACAAGATGGTCAGACTTCCTTGTCAAGACCCTGAAGGAACGGTTTGAGGCTCTTCATATTCCTGAATCAACCAGATGCCATTGGGCTACATTGGCGCGTGATAGGGTCCAATGGAAATGTTACTGGCGCCGCTCAGGCAAATCGATGAATAACGGGATTCAAGTGATCAAGTGATCCAAGTAAAGTAATACT
>JAJIBD010023456.1:0-50000 GCA_021461705.1 Cryptotis parvus
ATCTCCTGGCGGACAGTTCCACAATGAAATTGACCACATCATCTTCAATCGACGGTTTTGTCTGACCGATGTAGCTGTCGTCCCCAAATTTCAAACAGGATTGGACCACCGTCTCCTTCATGCAAAATTCTACTTCCCAAAACGGGGGAGAAAAGGCTGCAAAGTTTAAGAAGAGAACTCCCAGAATTACCACCACCTGGGAACTCTTTGGCACCATTGCAGCAACATGGGGAAGATACCATCATTGACGACATCGAGAAGAATACAACCGACTGGTTCAGCATCTCCATGATTGTGCAAAGAATGCTGAGAGAGAGAAAGACACGAAAGGACGCTTGTCTTCAGAAACTCTTGAGCTCATTCGTCCAACGTGGCAAGGTGCGAGCCTCAGGAGACCAAATGCTAACGTCCAAGCTTGCTAAACAGTGCAGAGAAACAATAAAAGAAGACCTCAAAGACAGAAGAGCAGAAATACTGGAAGATGCAGCAGAAGCCATGAAAAGCATTCGCACTGCCCGCCTGTCCTTCGCCAACTATAAGACCAAGATGACTGCCCTCCGACGCCCTGATGGATCTATCACATCTTCCAGAAAGGCAATGGAAAAGATTAACCAGGACTTCTACTCAAATCTCTTTGATAGCCACATCCACCTGCCCACATACCAAATTCCAAAGGATGGATATGTCATTCCCAACGTTCTCCCTTCTGAAATCCAACATGCCATCTCATTGGTAAAGAAGGGAACAGCACCAGGCCCAGACAAAGTCAGACCCGGAACACCTGAAGAATATGCCGTCGGTACTCATCAATACACTAGCTCGGCTCTTCACACGCTACCTGTCCGAATGCAAGGTGCCCTCCCAATGGAAAACCAGCAGGACAGTTCTACTGTTCAAGAAGGGAGACATTCACGACATCGGCAACTGCCATCTACCTGTTGTCCGTCATCTACAAGCTGTTTACACGAGTCATCCTGAACAGGATTAGCAGAACACTAGATGAAGGACAATCATGCCAGCAAGCAGGCTTCTGGAAAGGATTCAGCACAATCGACCATATCCACACAGTAACCAAGCTCATCGAGGTTTGTAGGGAGAACAAGATGCCACTCTGTCTCACGTTCATTGATTTACAGAAGGCTTTTGATTCGGTGGAGACTGAAGCAGTCATCGAAGCCCTAGCCAAACAGGGTGTTCAAACCCAATACATCAAGATCCTTCGTGAGCTGTATTATGGATTCACCACCAGGATCTCACCATTCTACAAAGATGTGATCATTAATGTGAAAAGAGGAGTTTGACAGGGTGATACCATTTCACCAAAACTCTTCAGTGCCACCCTCGAGAATATCATGCAACAATTAGAATGGGAAGGAATGGGAGTGAAGATAGATGGTCAGCAACTACTCCACCTCCGCTTCACTGATGACATTGTTCTAATAACACCAAACATTAGCCAAGCAGCACAAATGTTGGCTGACTTCGACCGAGAATGTGGAAAGATAGGTCTACAGCTGAATCTAAAGAAAACTATGTTTATGAAGAATGAACTAGTTCCAGAGGCCCCCTTCACTCTCAATGGAACAGACATCTCTGAATGCAGCAGTTATGTGTACCTAGGTCGAGAAATCAACATGATGAACGACCTAAAACCTGAGCTGCGCAGGAGGAAGAGAGTGGCATGGAATGCCTTCAAAGGCATCGAAGAAATAACTAAAAGGACAAAGAACCTCTGGCTCCGGGCACATCTCTTTGACTCAACCGTTCTCCCTGCATTAACATACGCCTCAGAGATTTGGGCCCTACAAAAGCAGGATGAGAATGCTATTTGGGTCTCCCAGAGAGGAATCAAAAGAGCTATACTTGGAATATCACGCCTCACTCAAGTGAGAGAAGGAATCCGGAGTTCTGACCTCCATCGCTATTCCAGAATCAGGGATGCTGTCTTGTTTGCCAAGGCATCGAAAATCAGATGGGCTGGACATGTAATGCGATTTGGAGACAACCGCTGGACTAGAGCCATTACCGACTGGATCCCACGGGATGTCAAAAGATCACATGGCCGCCCACCTACAAGATGGTCAGACTTCCTTGTCAAGACCCTGAAGGAACGGTTTGAGGCTCTTCATATTCCTGAATATACCAGATGTCATTGGGCTACACTAGCACGTGATAGGGTCCAATGGAAATGTTACTGGCGCCCGCTTGAGCAAATCGATGAATAATGGGAATCAAGTGATCAAGTGAAGTGAAGGGAAAGAAATAAAGTAAAGGGGAAGAGAAGAAGAGAGATATGAGAGGCAATGGCGGGAAGGAGTCAAGGAGACTCAGATACATGGTGGTGTCATCAGAGAGATGCAAATCAAAACAACAGTGAGATATCATTTTACACCACAGAAACTGGCACATATCCAAAAGAGCAAGAACAACAAGTGCTGGCGTGGATGCGGAGAAAAGAGGACACTCATCCATTGTTGGTGGGTATGTCAACTGGCACAGCCTTTCTGGAAAACAATATTGACATTCCTCCAAAGACTGGAAATTGAACTCCCATTTGACCCAGTCATACCACTCCTGGGAATCTACTCTGGGAAGCCAAAAATACGCAGCGGAAACACCATCCCTACCTTTATGTTCATAGCAGCATTATTCACGATAGCCCAAATCTGGAAACAACCAGAGTGCCGAGAATTGATGACTGGATAAAGAAGCTTTGGTATATCTACCAATGGAATACTATGCAGCTATTAGGAAAAATGAAGTTATGAAATCTACTTATAAATGATGAACATGGAAAGGATCATGTTGAGTGAAATTAGCCAAAAAGGAAAGAGACAGATATAGAATGCATTTATTTGCATGACATAAATATATATATGTACATATTATGAAACCAATATCCGAGGTCAGGTGAAATATGGATCAGGAGGTCTTGTCAAAAGTGGAAATTATCACAATCGTGGTGGGAGTCGGAGGTTAGGTAAAACAGAGAATAGAGCAGTGTATTAATATTTGTCAAAAGTACTAATACCAACCTAGAACTGAGCATTAAATAGAGGCAAAAAGATACACATGACAACCTCTTAATGTATGTATTGTAATCCACAATGTGGAAGAGAAGGAAGAGAGAGAGAGAAAGAGAAAGAGAAAGAAATTAAGAACCTGACATAGAGGCAGGCTAGGGGGGGAGGGAATCGGGGACATTGGTGGTGGGAAATGGGCACTGGTGGAGGAATGGGTGCTGGAACACTATATGATCAAAACCCAAATATGAACATCTTATGAACATCTTTGTAACTGTATATCTCACAGTGGTATAATAAAATATAAAAAAAGACCCGATTTTTTTTGTTTGTGTGGCCCCCAAATAAACAAACAAAAAAAAGTATTAGCATTATTTCCACACCCGGCAATGCTCAGGGGCTGCTCCTGGCTCTGCACTCAGGAATTACTCCTGGCGGTGCTCAGGGGACCATATGGGATGCCGGGGATAGAACCCAGGCCAGCACAGGCCAAACGCATGCAAGGCAAACGCCCTACCTGCTGGGCTATCGCTCCAGCTCCATTTTTCCCGACTCCATGGGGGGCCGCTGTTTTCCACATCTGGACTTCTTTCTCTTCACAACTCCACCCAGCAGACCAGACTATCACAGCCCGGATCATCGACACCCACCCTGCAGCAGTATTTTTTACAATCCGCCCACGTATGCTGAACCAGAGACTCTCAGACATGAGGCAGAGCTGCTACCTGCTCTCCCTGTGCCCAGCCGCTCATGAGACGCCTGGGAGGCATGGCGGGTTCTAGCCCTGGCATGCCACCCCAGCAGAGCCCTCACAACAAGCCAGACGACCCCCGACTCCATGGGGGCCACCGTTTTCCACATCTGGACTTCTTTCTCGTCACAACTCCACCCAGCAGACCAGACTATCACAGTCCGGCTCGGCGTGGCCACTAGAGGCCGCTTGGTTCATCAATAAATGCTTTATTTAGAGGTGACTACAAGAGTAAGCCACCCGCAAGGCAAGCCTGGCAAGCTACTAATGTAGTATTTGATATGCCAAGTACCAGTAACATTTATATTACGTCTTTCCCATGACCTAATATAATGGTTTTAGGCTCTTTATGTTCCTGGAGCAAGCAGATGCCTTTGGGTTCTACTAGCATGAGACAGGACATATGGAGATATTACTGGTGCCCGCTCTAGCAAATATATGATGAACAGGAAGATAGATAGTGATAGTGATTACATTATTTTAAAGATATTGCCTAATCTATAACAAAAACACTAATGGCAACAATAATAATAAATTACTAGCTTACATACAAAGCAGTTTATGTTCCACATTTGAATTAAACATATGATATTGGGACTACATTTACTCCCAGACAATAACTGTCACAACTCTACTGGACAAAAATAAGTGAAATATGCAGACTTTCTAAGTTTGGGATCTCTAAGTAACCGGAGTCAAAATACCATCATGTAAGTTATTTCTCTCATTGAACAGCATCCTCATGGGACACAGATAGGATGAATTGATGGTATCATTTTAGAAAATTTTTGCAGCTTTTTTTCTGGAAATGACTTCCCCTAACAGAGGAAATAGGTGCTGTTTGTTTCCCAAGGAGCCAGGAAAAAGGATGGATCCCCAGCAAAAAACACCAACTTGGTTAAGGAAGTACAGTTGGATGCCCTGAGTGTGTATCTTCAGCTTTAAGAAACACTCTTATCTTTTTATTATTACCTTATTCTATGTACTCAATTGCTGCAGTACACTGTTGCCTAGAGCCTCTGCATCTTGCCTGGAGTTTCCTCCTCAGATCACTTTGTAGATAGCAGCAGAAAACAGTTTGAATCTGTGACTCTATGTGGCACTATATCTTACCATGCATTCCATGTTAGTTGGTATAAATATTTTCTCTCATGCTACCACAATCATCATGGAACTAAACAAATCTTACCAGTAATTTTACCTGGCTACAATGGATCTGTTAGTATAATATAATTATAATTAGACCAGAGAGAAATGCTGTTTGCCTCCAAGCAAGGCAATCGTGGCTCTCTAATAAGTCTAAAGACTAATATACAAAACATCTATGAAATAAAGACAAGAATCTTGTGAAGGCTTGGAGAAATATATACCTGGCTGTAGAATATCCATTGGTACAGATACATGCCCTTCCCCCACTCTGCTTAGGGCCTGCAGGGAAATTGCAAGGACAGATCTTGGCTGGAGCAATATTAACATTTCAAAGGGACTAGGTGAGGTCCTGGCAGAAGAATACCTGAGGGGAGATTGACCCTAACTGCTTTCCGTTGATGTGGGCTCATCTGGACTGAAAAGTTATAAAAACTGTAGCCTGCTCTCTTCCGAGCCTTATCTCATCTTCTTCCTCTTCGCTCTCTGCCTCTGCTCTCCTCTCCGATCTGTTCTCTGTTAGGCCTTAGCACATGGTAGTGGCCATCTTGGCCTAGGATTCTAAACCTACACATGGCTGAGACCCAGCTAGGAACCTAAAGTTTGGGGTTTTCCTATTATTGGATTGTATACCAGAACCTGTGAGAGAAAAGCCTTTTGAAACTTCGCTGGATTCACATGTCTTTGCTTCTGTCTGCTGGCCGCCGATCCCCGGGAGCAGAAGGGAATCCCTGACTCTGCTCCCAGATTTGGTCAGGGAACGCAGCCTTCTCCGACCACACCATATCTATCAAATATTAAGTTTTCACTGACTATGAGAAAGCATAAAACGGCTGTATTATGCTTTCTCATACACACCCTCTAGAGCCTGTTCACTTGCCCCTCCAACCAGACCAGGCTCATTACATGAGCTCTGTTCTCAGTCTGCATTTATTGGTGGCTTTTCACAAAACAATTCTCATTATGTTTTTGCTCTTTTGTTTTATGTTGTTTTGGAGCCACACCTGATTGTGCTCAGGGCTTATCCTGGCTCTGCACTCAACCCAGGTCAGCCATGTACAAGGCAAGTGCCTTATCTGTTGTACTATTACTTCAGCCTCTCATTCTATTAATTCTGGCATGGGAGAAAAATAAATTTTTATTTTAATTTAATATAATTAATTAACAAATTTAAAAAATTCTTATTTATGTCTATTTGCTTTTATAGTGGTATTAGTGTTGCTGGTTAATTCTTTATTGTAAAGAAATCTCACTGAGATGAGAGTACTTGGCAAGTCATCCAGATATACCTGTTCACCTTGGAGACTTCCAGTTGGGCAGTGAAAGGGGGAATGTAGCCCTAACAAGAGCCCCACCCCAAGATCCAGCTAAAGATCCAGATGAGCTTCTGCATAGAGCAGGCAGCGTACTTCCCCTGCTTTCAATACTGGTGCTTCACAT
Source organism: Cryptotis parvus (assembly GCA_021461705.1). Lineage (NCBI taxonomy): Eukaryota > Metazoa > Chordata > Mammalia > Eulipotyphla > Soricidae > Cryptotis > Cryptotis parvus. Next base: position 6,361 of record JAJIBD010023456.1, read on the forward strand.
CTGTGTGGAACAAACACAATGATAGGCATTGTGCCAACTGACAGGCACAGGACCTGCAGCTCAAGTTCCTCAATGAAAAACAAAAGGTCTGTAGTGAGGAAGGTGGAGCAGAGGCAGACTTTGGTGGCTGAGTGGGTTTGAAAAGTTCATAAAAATTAGCAGATTCACTCCTTCTGTCCCTGGGCAGTGTAAACAAAAATTATCATCCTAAAGAACTGTCATCTCTTTGGGGCGCCAGTCCTTACAACTGACTGGAAATGTTTGTGAAGAGGGATGTGTGATGCATGAGAATACACCCAATCCTAAGACTTGGTCCTTGGACTCCAGGTGCCAGCCAGTATGTAGGATTAAATAGAATCACATAATATGGTTGAAAATGTATTCCTTGAGACATTTTGTAAGTGCATATTTGGGGAGGCAACCTAAAGGATGAGACAAAAGCTGTATCCACAGAGAAATGGAGTTTACCTGTGAAAATATACTGAAAGAATTATGAGCAGTGAGGCCAGAGATATAGTACAGCAGGTAGGGCATTTGTATTCCACGAGACTGATCTGCTTTCAAGCCCTGGAATCCCATATGGTTCTCTGAGCACTGCCAGGAATAATTCCTGAGCTCAGAGCCAGGAATAACCCCTGAGCTTTGCCAGGTGTGTCCCAATGCCTGTAAAATAAAAATATTTTTTTAAAAAGAATTGTGAGCAAAACCATGAGAAAGACCAGACTTTGGGCATAGAGACGAGGTGGGTAGGATTATATGTAAAAGTATGGAATGAACTTGACCATCATAGGTGCTTAACAAGAGAAGAAGAGAAAAATAGAGGCAATAGATCTCCTGGGTTGACTCTGAATATGAAGGAAAACACTATTCTCAAACTCAGATGAGGCAGTGCCTCCCAAGCTCCCAATCCTCTGAGTCACATGTTTATCTTCAATCCAACATCAACATTTCTTCTGCCATTTATTCTGGAAAAAAACACAAATTAAGAGTTCATTCATCTAGTGTGAGTTCATTATAAGTTTCTGTTCCATCTTCCCTGGTGGCCCATGCTGTATGTAAGAATGCTCTTTTTTGCCTCAGGAAGGATATTCTCCCCTCACACCCAGAATTCCTTCAGACCTTCTCATGGTAAGAGCTGGTGTCAATTAACATCAGCCCTAAACTCGCCTGAGGGAGAGGCCAACCTGGGGTGGGTTCTACACGTCTATGAGGACATGAGGGTCTTCCTTTTCCACTGAACCTCAGAGTTGGTCCAGAGTTCACCAGAGTTCAATGCTGTCTCTTTTTGGTGTGGGAGGGAGGTGGTCACACCCGATGATGCTCAGGGTTACTCCTGGCTCTGCACTCAGGAGTTACTCCTGGTGATGCTTGGGAACCATATAGGATGCTGGGGATCGAACTCTGGTCAGTCATGTGCAAGGCAAATGCCCTATCCTCTATGCTAACACTCCAGCCCCTCAATGCTGTCTTTTTGGGATTCACATTTTTGTTCATATTGTGATGCCTTTGAGATGTTCATATGCCACTGGAGGGACAGTGCTCAGTGCCCTCTTCTTATTGGTGGGAGGAACACACTCTGATGTGCAGGCAGTGGCAGGTGGGATCTCTCTCATCATCCCAGTATACTTTATTCATACAAGTAGTATCTTCCTTCTGTCTTTACATTTTCAGTGTGACAGTCTCATCTCTCATCAGGTCATAAGGTCATGTGGAGGACCTGGAGATAGGGCATGAGATTACCTTTTCAGGTTGCACCTCTACCAAGGTACCATATTGCTTCACGATCCCAAATCCCTTCATATCCTTTTGTTTCAGTGGAAGTTCCCCAAAATCCATTATCAAACCCTCCCCAGCTGTTGCAGGACTCCTAAGGGCCGCTGCATCTGCTCTGGATTGCCTCCCGCAAATCACTCCGTAGATAAGGGGGTAGTCTAAATGTGGCAGTTTATCCGACCATGTATGCTGTACTAGCTGGTATAAATATTCTCCCATGCTATCACAATCATCGTGGGACTAGCTAGATCTTACCAGCATATTAGCCTGGCCACGTAGGACACCTAAGTAATTAGACCAGAGAGAAATGCTGTTTGCTTCCAAACAAACAAGCATGGCTCCCTGATATACTCAAAGGCAACTAAAATATAAAACTACAATGAAGTAGAGGAGACTTGTGAAGGCTTGGAGAAATATTTAACTGGCATTGGTGTTGGTCTTTGGTACAGTGACATGCCATCACAGAAACCCCCTTCTCTACATTTCAAAGGCATTCCCGGCTCAAAACATTAGCACAGTAAAGGCCCTAGGTGAGATGCAGGGAGGGATTACCTAAGGGCATTGGACCCTCCCTGCTTTCCATAACAATGGGAGGAAGGTCTGAGTTGCAGGGGTATAAACTAGCCAGTTTTCACTCTCGGCGCTTCTTTGGGGCTCCCTGCCCGCTGTGAGCGTTCGCCCCTGCTTGGAAGTCTTTTTCTTTCCCAAAGCCTTTACACGTGGTGGCCGCCATCTTGGCCTACACATGGCTGGGGTTCTAGCCTGGAATACTAAGCACCGGGCTTGTCCTTTTGCTGATTTGTATGCCTGAACCTGTGATAAGTAAAGCCTTTTAAAACTGCATCGGATTCCTGAGTGTTCATCCATTCCTCGCCCGGCTTCGGAGGTAGAAGGGAACTTCGCTTCCCGGCACTGTCGGGGACCCCGGTGGAGCGCCCCGACACCCAGCCTCATCCACATCTTCATGCCTACAGCACTTTGAATGACTTCCAATACAACAAAGTCCCTTTCCTCAATGTGGCTTGGAAGAGTCTTTGCAATTTGGTGCCTTCTATTGGTGTCCAGCCTTCCCTCCCACTAACAAGCTTCATACACTCTCCTAACAATCCTGTAGTCTTTCCCACACCCGACATGTGCAAACCACACTCCACTAAATATCTGATCTCTTCCTCCACCGTAATCACTTCCCTTGTTTGCTATTTTTTGCCTTTTTTTTGGGGGTCACACCAAGCAATGCTCAAGGTTTACTCCTGGCTCTGCAATCAGGAATTACTCCTGACAAAGCTAGGGGACCATATGGAATGCCAGGGATCGAACCTGGGTTGACTGCATTCAAGGAAAATGCCCTCCCCACTGTGCTATCGCTCCTGCCCTCTTGTTTTGCTTTTTAGGATTTCTACTGGAGGGGTCATCTGCATTTTTCTGTGTCTCCTCTCCATTTTATTATTATATCCCTAATGCTCTACTAGATTTGAGTATTGGTCTAATGTGTTTTTCACATCCCACAAAGAAGTGTAATTATTCTATGTCTGTCACTCTCCCTCTGACTCATTTCACTCAACATGATATTCTCCATGTCCATTCATTTATAAGAGAATTTCAGGACCTTATTTTTTCCTATCAGATGCATAGTATTCCATTGTGTAGATGTACCACAGTTTCTTTACCCTGCTGTCTGTTCTCAGGAACTTGTTTATTTGTTTGTTTGTTTGTTTTCAAAATTATGACTATTGTGAATAGTGCTACAATAAATATAGAAGTGCATATGGCATTTCTTCTCTGTGTTTTTGAAACCCCAGGTATATTCCCAGAAGTGTATTGCTGGGTAGTATGGAAGCTCAATTTCTAGCTGTTTTTCAAGTCATTTTTAAAAAAAATTATTATACCACCGAGAGATATACAATTACAAAGGTGTTCATGATTGGGCTTCAGTCATACAGTGTTCCATCACCCATCCCTCCATCAATGTCCCAAAATTCCCTCCCATCTCCCCCAGCTCTCTTTGTCTCTCTCTATCTCTCTCTCTCTTCAAATTCTTGCTTTTTTGAGGCATGCCCATATTGTTCTCCAAAAGGCTGGATCAGGTAGCATTCTCACCAGCAATGAAGGAGAATCCCTTTCTCCCCTCATTTGTGCCAGCATTGGTTGTTCTTGTTCTTTTGAATGTGTGCCAGTCTCTGTGGTGTGAGATGACATCTCATTATTGTTTTGATTTGCATCTCCCGATGATTATCGATGTAGAGCATTTTTTTCATGTGTCTTTTTGTTCTTCTTTGAGGACATTTCTGTTCTTCCCATTTTTAATGGGGTTGGATTTTTTTCTTGCATAGGTCTATCAGTACCTTATATATCTTGAATATTAGCCCTTTATCATATGGGTATTGGATAAATAATTTTCCCATTCTGTGAACTGTCTCTATACGTTGCTCACTGTTTCTTTTGAAGTGTAGAGGCTTCTTAATTTAATGTAGTCCCATTTGCTTATCTTTGCCTCAATTTGCCAAATGTCTTATTATTGCACTCTCCAGTCCAAGATACATATTTTCACTTGTTTTTATAATAGTTCTTTGAACTTGGATAGTTGACTTTTATTACTTTTCATTGATTTTCAGAAAGACATTCATTTGGAAGAGTAGCCTTACACCTAAATAAATATATATTAGACACCACATCTACCAAGTTCTGATACAACTCACTGCTATCAAACTGACCCCCATACCCATGCCTTTAATCACGTTACCCATCTCCTTTGGTGACCACCACATATTGGAAATATAAGAGTTATTTTTGTTTAATTTAGTCCATGTGTCTTTTATTCCTTTATATTGCGTGTGTGATAGAAATTGTTGACAATTGTCTTTATCTGATTAACTTTGCTTAGCGTAGTCTCTCATGTTCCTAGGACATCTTTGCATGATGTTTACTGAGGGTTAACCTCAGTGCTCCATAGCTCACTCAGAGTCCTATTACCTATGCTAAACCCTCCCAATGCATCAGACCTTCCTAGATATGGAAAATTTATCACAGTAAATTAAAAAACACAGTAAAGCAATGAGGTTGACACCTTCAACTTCTGCCCAGCATCAATTGCAAAAATGAGACAAACACACAATGACTGTCCAAGTTTCAGCATTACCTGGCAGAACCTCAGTGAGCTCACAGACTCACTACTTATTCAATATGATCCCACTCACCTGCCCTGGCTCCCTACACATGAGTCATTGTTTAAGTTGACAGAGAGACTAAGGATAATTAGTGAGCACACCAAAATACAATGAATATTTTATTATATTATTATTGCGTATTAATATCAAAGTATTGTATAATTAATAAGTCAACAAATATCATTCATTGATATTTATTTACCATGTTTGTTATATATTATTAATAATAATATAATTAATAATATATTATTAATAAAGAACAAAGTCTGGGATGTTTCATAGCATATTAGCAGGCACCCTTAAAATATAATATGACAATTTTTGTTAGCTGTTACCCTCTGCATCTAAAAAACTTTGTCACTGTCTGTCACTGTCTTCCAGTTCATCATCAATTTGCTCGAGCGGGCCCCAGTAACATCTCCATATGTCCTGTCTCATGCTAGTAGAGCCCAAGGCATCTGCTTGCTCCAGGAACATAAAGAGCCTCAATCCATTCCGGAATGAGGTCTATAATTGTTACTGGTATTTGGCATATATATCAAATACAACACGGGTAGCCTGTCAGGCTCTGCCGTGCAGATAGCATACTCTTGTAGGCATCTCTAAGTCCAGCATTTATTGATGAACCGCGCGGCCCCCAAGCAGCCAATGGAGCCGGGCGCTGATACGCTGGTCTGCTGGGTGAGGATCTGACGGGAGAGAAGTCCGGATGTGGAAAATGGAGGCCCTCATGGAGTGGGGGTCGTCTGGCTAGTTGCGAGGCTCTGCTGGGATGGTGGGCCAGGGCTAGAACCCACCATCCCTCCCTGGCGCCTCGTGAGCGGCTGGTCACAGGGAGAGCCAGTAGCAGCTCTGCCCCCATGTCTGCGAGTCTCTGGACCGGCATACCTGAGCCGGATTTAAGAAAGACTGCTGCAGGATGGAACTCGATGAGCCGGGCGCTGATAGGCTGGTCTGCTGGGTGGAGGTCTGACGAGAGAGAAGTCCGGATGTGGAAAATGGAGGCCCTCATGGAGTGGGGGTCATCTGGCTAGTTACGATGCTCTGCTGGGATGGTGGGCCAGGGCTAGAACCCACCATCCCTCCCGGCGCCTCGTGAGCGGCTGGTCACAGAGAGAGCCAGTAGCAGCTCTGGCCCATGTCTGCAAGTCTCTGGGGGTGCGATGGGGCGGTCGCGATAGCCCAGAGGGTATGGCTTTTGCCTTGCACGCGGCTGGCCCATGCTGGCCCGGGTTCGATCCCCGGCATCCCATATGGTCCCCGAGCACCACCAGGAGTGATTCTTGAGTGCAGAGTCAAGAGAAACCCCTGAGCATTGCCGGGTTGACCCAAAAAAACAATAAAGAAAAAAAAAAAAAAAAAGAATGAACCTTGGCTTAAGCAGATTAAGCTGAGTGGGCAAAACAGCAAAGCTCCCAAACTAGCTAAAAAACTCTAAATTGTTTTATTCTATTCATTACGAGGCACATTTTTGTATATTCTATTTTGTTTTGGGTTTTGTTTTTGGGTCAGACAGAGATGACCAGAGGGGTTACTCTGGGCTCTGCACTCAGGAATTACTCCTGGCAGTGCTGGAGGATATGGGATGCCATGATGGAACCCGAGTTGGCCACATACTATTTCTTAGACAAAATTTTTCAGATTCTAAAAGGTTTAAACTGTTTTGCCCAGAGGATTTTTCCAACTTTAGAGTCTTTGTTAGGGGTGATTTCCCATATCTAGGAGTCCTTAAGGACACCCTGCATGTGCTTGAGTTACCCTTTTCCCAGCTCTGACCCATCCTCTAGAAAGGATGTTAATAATGTTAATATAGGGTGCAACAGCCAGATCATCAGTAACCTGATACACTCCATTGCTCTTGCACTTGGACCTGAGTGGCCTGTGACTATGGCAATAGGGGTGAGTGGTGTAGATTCATACGCGCAAACTTACATGGGATAAGATTATTTTATGACCTTCATTCCATAAGAGAAAGCCCAACTGAGCACCCTTTGCACTTCTAAGCTGCACGTGAACAATTCTTGCAGGCCCTATTTATGGCTATCTTCAAATACTATCTTACTTTCTGCTTGCCCCAGACCTGAAGAAAGGAAAAGCTGGCAAAAAGTTAGGCACAGCTCATCTCTAACCATTAGCTCCTCCAGTCTCTGTGACCTTCACTGACTGAGACCAGGAGGAGAGAGGACTTTGTTTAACCACCCTGACCCTCTGCAGCCCCAAAAGTCTGAGACATCCAAGTGGAGTACGTTCTCTCTGCACTAGGGCTGTACAGTTCGTGGTCTCTACCAAGCCCACAGCTACCTTTCCCCCCTTCTAACAACCTTGAGGGACATTTTTTCATGGAAATTCAATTCATGATTTTCTCATGGGGACAGGATGTGACAGAGACTTCCTCGTTTTGTTCTATCCATCTTGGTATTTATAGCAAAGGGCAGAGCAAACACCATTCATCTCAAGGTGGAAGGTAGGTGATCTGTCACAAATCAGCTGACCCCTCAGCTCAGTGTCCAGACCAGGTCTAAAGGATCATAATATCTGGAACCAGAACATTGTCTCACAACCATCTCCTGTACAGGGGCTGGCATCTCCAGGACGCTGACTTTTGGGGGACCCTTTCCTGCAACCTGCCAGGTATGTGGCTCATTTACCTTGTAGAAAAGGGAAAGAAAACAAGAAAATTTCCGTGGGGGCTTTGGGGTTTGCTTTGTTCCGTCTTAGCAGCTGAGCCTGGCTACAGAATAGGATATCTCCAGCAGAAGCAAAGGACGATGTTCCTTCTTACCAGTCTACCTGAGAAGGAAGGGCTTTGACCCATCTGTTTCTTTGCCCCCTCACACTAGCTCAAGCCTCACTGGACATCCCATCTAGGATAGTTAACCTCCCTGGGAAATTATGGGTGGAAATACTCTTGTGGAAGTCTTGAAGTCAAACAGAAGAAAATCTGTGAGTGTTCACTGGCAGTTTGTGGGGGCACTGCATTGTTGTGAGTGCTAAGGGTGTGGAGAATGTGGAAGTGCAATGGTCTGACCCCTAGGAGGTGGATTAGGATGGTTTAGGAGAAAGGCAAAGTACAGCCCAGTTAGACAGCCCTAGCTCATGAGGTAAGAAAAACCTAAAGTAGTTCTCCTTAGGCAGACTCTAAAGCTACAGGACTGGAAATCACGGAGAATATCAGGGTGTCATTTAGGCACTGGAGATGCCAGAAAAAAAAGTAAACTTTAATAATAATGGAGAGTGAGATTAGGGGGGAAAAGAAGGAATGAGAAAGGGGTTTCCCCTGGGTGGAAGGTGGTACAGTTTTCAACAGCAGTATGTAGACAACCCTGATTCCTCCCCTATGTGGCAGCAGGAGGGAACATCCCAGAGAATCCAGAGAGAGCATGGAAAATGAATTTCATCTAGGCTGTCCACTAGATAAAGATTAGAGCAGAACTGGGAACTGTTAACCAAGTGGACCCTCTTCAGCTCAATCCAGACTCCCCTGTCTAATCATCCCCTGAGTCATCCACCTTCACAGAATCTCCAGATTGTCAAATCTATGATCTGTCCCCACCAGAAACAGACTCTGAAATGCATCTGCTATGGTGTGAGTAGATCATTGAAAAAGTGTACTTCAGAAAGAAGCCCTAACCACGCATAGTGAGATCAGAAAGAGCAAATGTTATAAGGTCTCCTAAAATCAGAAAAAAAAGGATTTGGCCCCTTTGAGTCCCTTTAAAGAAATCACTGTCATTTCCCTCCTCTTGAAGGTTTTCAAGGCTATGTTCTTGTTGATTAGGAATGAAGAAACCCAGGCTAGACTCCTCCTACCAAGAAGGTGCTATTGACAATTCTGAGAGATATTTTTGTTTGATCATGTTCTGAGTTGTTTTGTCAGCCGTGGGGTTTCTAGATTTCTCTGCATTGGTTGGTCAGTCAATTAATCTCTTAGTTGGTTGGCTAGTTGACTTGGCAGGTTGTTAGTTGGTTGTTGGTTAGTTGGTTGGTTGGTTGGTGGGTGGGTGGGTGGGTGGGAGGTGAGTGGGTTGGTCAATCAGTAGTTCAGTTGGTTGATAGTTGATTGGGTAATTAGGTATGTGAGTGGGTAGGTTGTTTGGCAAGTAGGTTGACTGGTTGGTTGGACAATTTGTTATTCAGTTGGTCTGTTGGTTAATTTATTAGATAGATAATTAAGAAGATATGTATGTAAGTTAGTTGGTTGACAAATAGGTAGGTTGATTGGTCAATTGGTTGATAGGTAGATAGTAAGGTTGACTCTAGCTGACACCCAGAGGTTCAGTTTGTTTCTTTTAGTATACATGAAATGCTTTTAGTTATGGACACTAAGTCTGTGGCCAGGTAGTTTTAAGGATTGAGAGGTAGGTGAGATGTAGGGCACAGGAGGACTGAGGGGAGACTCGAACCTGACAGGGCACAGTTGGGAAATGTATTCAGAGACACACAGTAACTGGAATAATCCCCACTTCACACTCCAATACTGGAGGAGGACAAGTTATTTCATCTCCATTGTGTCACAGTTTCCCATTAGTTACAAGAAAAATAAGGCTCTAGTATAGCTATGTGTTTAGTAGATAGCAAGTGTTCAGTGTGTTTTGTGTGTGTGTTTACACATTGACAACTTCTTTCCTTGTCTAGCAGTTTATGTTATAGAAATCACACAGTTGCATCACAACCAAGATCCACAGATCGTTGACCAATTCCAGGGTCTGGAATCCACTGTCTGCCCCTAAAAAGGTTTTGGCATCCTTTGCCCAACATGTGCCCCTCTGTAAAGTACCTCCCAATTCCCACTGTGGAGCCTGCCTAGCACCCCATCACTGCTTCAAAAGAATCCAAGTTACCACCAAAGACTGGTCTTGACTAAGTCCCCAGAAGTACAGGAACAGCTGGAGAGTTCACTTGAGGACCTGGCATGAGAGGGAAGGCTCCTTGTTGACTGGAGCTGGCAGGCAGTTGCCAGGCACACATCCCACTTATGAGAGATTAAAAACTCTTTGTTTCTTCTTTTTATGCACCTGATGTTCGAGGCCAAGAGGAAGTGAGAGCAAGGTGGGGCAAGGAGAATGGAAATGCATCTGAAAGTCCTTATAGATTTCCCTTTGTTGGGAAAACTTATCAGGTCCTTGCTGGGCCCACTGACACAATACATGGCTCTATTTTAGGCTGCAAACAATACCGAATCCAGAAGGCACTTCCTTTGGAACCCTTGACCCTCATAGCTCTCTGAGTCCTAGAAAGACCAATGGCACCATTAGCAGGGACATTTATAAAATTAGAATAGCTGTCACATAGAACTGGGGGTTTAACTAAGTAAGGCTCTATCTTGAAATAACTGAAAAAATCAAGCCAGCCAGAGCAACAGTAAAGAGGCAAGGGCTCTTACCTTGTCTGCAGGTGACCCAGGTTCAATCTCCAGCATTCCTTATAGTACCCCAAGCCCACCAATAGTGACACCTGAGCACAGCTCTAGGAGTAAGCCCTGAGCATCACTGAGTGTGACCTAAAAAAACACTAAAAGTATCAGCTTATGGATAGACTGATAATAATCATGGAACCTGCATAACTCAGCATTGATGGGCTGAGTTCTAGCTCCTCTACTTTACTTCATCATCCCTGTTCCTCCAGGTGCCTCTCCATGGAAGACATGGACAGTCCACTCTGCCTAGATGCTTTCTGGAAAATTCCTCTGCCCAGCAGACTCTTCTTCAGTCTCCTCTTCAGCTTCCTTCTCCTCCAGCCCGGGAACCCAACTCAGGTAGTACCTCTGATCGGCTCCCCAGACATTCAAGAAGAGAGAAGGCAAGGTCTGTGCTCTTCCCTCTGGACCCCGTGCCAAAGTTGGTCAGCTATTGGCCTTATTTTTTATGCATCACATTCAGCAATGTCAGTTATCATACTTGAGCTTCTTGCATGCAATATACAAGCTCTATCCCTTTGAGGCATCTCCTTGGTCCTACTTAAAAAATTTTTTTTTTGTTTTTGAGCCATACCAGGAGATGCAACAGGGTTATTCCTGTCTCCGCACTAAGGAATTACTCAATTTCTCCTAGTGGTGCTTAGGGGACTAAATGGGATGTCAGGAATCTAACCTGGGTTGGCTGCTTGCAAGGCAAGTGTCCTACTCATCTTACCTTATGCTCGTTCCCTAAATTAATTTTGATACTTGTATCACTTGTCTTCCTGTTGTTCATCAATTTGCTTGGTGGGCACCAGTAACATTTCCATATGTCCTGTCTTATGCTAGTAGAGCCAAAGGGCATCTGCTTACTCCAGGAACATAAAGAGCCTCAAAACATTCCATCAGGTCATAGGAATGAGGTCTATAACTGTTACTGGTATTTGGCAAATCATATACGACACAGGTAGCTTGCCAGGCTCTGCTGTGAGGGTGGGATACTCTTGTAGTCATTGCTGATTTCTAGCATTTATTGATGAACCGCAAGGCTGCAAGCGGCCGTGCCAGCCAGGCTGGATCAGCTCTTCTGCTGGGTGGAGTTCTGACGAGAGGGGAGTCTGGATGTGGAAAATGGCAGCCCTCATGGAGTGGGAGGGTCGTCTGGCTTCTTGTGAGGCTCTGCTGGGGTGGCGGGCCAGGGCTAGAACCCACCATCCCTCCTGGGCGCCTCGTAATCGGCTGGGCACAGGGAGAGCCAGTAGCAGCTCTGCCCTATGTCTGTGAGTCTCACTTCTCCAAACTGCCCTCCTCCAAGTCCTAGGGTGGTTGCCAAGGGAGTTTTTCTCAGTTATTAATCTTCCTTTGAAATTCTCCCCTGATCTTCTTTGCAGGGCTGGAGCTTCTCCTCTCAGGACATCCAGCCCCCTCTCCTCTCATGAAGTCTCCAGCACCTATCCTGGAATTCTGCATTTCAATGGCTTTAATCTGAGAAAGATCCTTTGTGTCAAAGGCCTCCCTGCCTTTAGGCTAGTTTAAGTTTCCAATGCTGTTTTCCCCAAATATACATTAAAAGCCCCTCATCTTCCTGCCTGAAACAGGGAATACAAAAAAGAAGAGTGAGATCTTGTAAGGTTCATATGGAAACTGCAGAAAAGTTTACTTGGCAGAGAGAGGCCACATGGGAACACATCATTAAAGAGAATTACGGATGAGGTATCCTTATGATGCAGGAATGGTGATGGCGGGTCTCAATGTTGGTCCACCATACCCAGGTTCTTCAATATTTTCAAGAACGAAAATACTGAGAAATACAGATGCTTACACTTAAGAGTTGAAAAGCAGAAAATTTATTGGAAAGTAGAAGAGAAAGAAAAAGGGAACGCCCTATGTGGGAAGAAGCAGTACAGGACTAAGTTAATCATGGCTCTTTTTTGGGGTTTTATGGGAACAGTTAGAATTTGTGTTACAGAGAATGCAGAGTTTGTTTGGAGGGGCCGGAACAACAGCACAGTGGGTAAGGCATTTGCCTTGCATGAGGCTGACCTGGGTTCAATCCCTGCATCCCTTAAGGTCCCCAAGCATCACCAGGAGTAATTCCTGAGAACAGAGCCAGGAATAATCTCTAAGCATTGCTGGGTGTGAACCAAAAGAAAAAAAATAATAATAATAAGAGTTTGGAGACCCTTTGAATGAAAATTGGGCTCTTTGCATTTCTTATCAATTGACAAGAATGTTGCAGAAGATGCAAGGATCCAACAGCTTCTTGTCTGTCCATTTGCCTTAGGTATTATCCATTATTTTAGCCTCCAGTTGACTCTGAGCTATGGGGCAGAATTTTTTGTTGGACAATTTTTACTCCCAATTGATCAGAAAAAATCCCAGAAATTCACAGGTAGTCAAAAATGTAGGATGAGACAGTCGAAGATAGAACTGCTCACAGCTTCCTCTTTCACCTATAAATCAAAATCTTAGTAAGAAGCCCCATGAAACAGGGCCTCATAGATTAAATACCCTTTGTCATTACAGAAGCTGTACATTGGTATTAGAAAGACTTGAAAATCAAGAAAATAGGGGCCGGAGCGATAGCCCAGTGGATAGGGCGTTTGCCTTGCAAACGACTGCGCTGGCCTGGGTTCGATCCCGGCATTCCATATGGTCCCCTGAGCACCGCCAGGAGTAATTCCTGAGTGCAGAGCCAGGAGTAAACCCCTGAGCATCGCCGGGTGTGACCCAAAAAAAAGAAAAAAAAATCAAGAAAATTCATTGTTTCCACTATACAAAAATGATCACCCAGAACCAATTAGGTCTATTTTTTTTACGTCTTTCTCTCTGCACATGTATGCAACTGTGCATTTTAAATCAAATAAGAGATTAACGAATGTATGGGGGGGGGGTGGGGGTTGAAGGGTGTCAGAAATTCCATTTCATTGAATGCCTTGATCACAACTGTACCCAAAGTTGCACGTGCTGTGGTTGGTCCAACCCAATAACCTGCCCAGCCCCCAAGTTGAATCTGTAATGCGCCTTGAGATTTTTCTCCTCTTGCATATTTACTTTTTCCACAATTGAGAAATTGTCTATTGTCCTACAGTGTCTCGTTTTTTTGTTTGTTTTTTGTCTGTTTGTTTGTTTGTTCGTTTTCATTTAAAATGGTCACCCCTAAGGCCCTGAGCTGCCAAAAGACCTGGTAAGAACCTTACATTTGAGAGCTGATTTGAACCTCTCTTCTGCCTTCCTGTCCTAGAGGATCTCAGGGTGGTCGGCCCCCGGAGAATCCATCATGGCGCATGTCGGAGAGGAGGTGGAGTTCTCCTGCCACCTATCACCGTACCAGGATGCCGAAGACATGGAGATACTCTGGTTCCAGGGCACGGACTCGGAAGTGGTGCACCTGTACCAGGAGCGGCAAGAGCTGTTGCACCAGCAGCTGGCGCGGTTCCAGAACAGAACCAAACTCTTCAGAGACGAGATCAACGACGGCAGCGTGATCTTGCACCTTCAGAGCGTTGTCCCTGCCGATGAGGGTCCCTATGGGTGCCGCTTCTTCTCCAGCCATTTTTCTGGGAAGCAGTGTGGGAACTGGAGGTAGCAGGTAAGCGAGCAGGCTGAACCCCAGCAGGGAAGACGGGGTACAAGCCTTAGGGTAGCAGGTAGAGAGATATATGGATTTTGATGTATGATTCATATTTACATTTATAGTTTTGTTGTGAATGTAAATACTTACAGTTTTGTGATCTTTATAGTATTTACATAGAAACCATATTAGCGTTTTTGCATATTTGAAATTTAAAACCAGCTCCAACAGGTTGGATGCATGGATGCATGGATGCATGGGTGCATGGCTATAAATAGACAGACAAACAGACTGACAGACATACAGACAGACAGACAGACAGACAAATAAATAAATGAATAAAATAAAATCATAGTAATTATTTGCCCAGAAAAACAGGGACTGGCATTGGTCTTCATCCCAGGAGACTATTCTTGTAGAACTTGACTAACTCCCAGTCAGCCTTGCAACCAATTTGGGTCCTTGGATATTTCTAAATGTTCCCCATGGGTAGAGTTTCCCCACATGACCCATGTGGCACCACTAATTTACATTGTTCTCTGTAATTCTCAAGAGTGTGGGGGAAGCCCTGAGCCACATGTGCATGAAGAGTTAGTGCTGGGGATGGAGGGTGGGAATGGTGTCTGTGGCAGCAGCTCCGCATCCGGTTTCTCATTGTCTCCACTCCTCTTGCCTCTCTCCAGGCCTAGGCTCAGATCCTCACATCTCTGGAGGGCTTTAAAGAGGGAGGCATCCAGCTGAAGTGCAGCTCCAGTGGCTGGTACCCCAAGCCTCAGACTCATTGGAAGAACCATAAGGGTCAGTGCCTGCCCCCTGAGACTGAAACCATCGTTGAGGATGCCCAAGGCCTGTTCAATCTGGAAACTTCTGTGGTGGTCCGTAAAGGGGGTCATAATAACGTATCCTGCTCCATCCAAAACCCCCTCCTGGACCAAAAGAAAGAGTTTGTTGTCCAGATAGCAGGTATGTTTTCTTTTGTTTTGTTTTGCTTTTTTGATTTTGGGGGCCACAGCTGGTGATACTCAGGGGTTACTCCTATATCTATAATCAGGAAATACACCTAACGGTGCTTAGGAAACCATATGGGATGCCAGGGATCAAACCCCTGTCTGGCTGCATGCAAGATAAGAGAGCTACCCACTGTACTATCACACACAGGCCAGGAGTGATGCCTGAGCACAGAGCCAGGAGTAAACCCTGAGCACTTGAAGGGTGTAACCCAGAGGAAGGAAGGAAGGAAGGGAGGGGAGGGAGGGAGGGAGGGAGGGAGGGAGGGAGCGAGGGAGGGTACAACTTTATTAACCTTGTAAAAACACATAGATATTTATTTAAAAGAATAACTGAACACTGTTGTTATTGAACTTAGCCATATTTGCACAAATTCCTATTTCCCCAGGAGATGCATAGTTTTCTGATTCCTTCCCCCTCTTGTTCAGTTGTATGTCACATTCACACTTACCATTCTCTTTTTTCATTGTCATTGAATGTTCCACGATCCCTGTATTGAGAAACTCTGGGTGGATGTTTTCCAGATGTTTTTTTACCTGGAGCATCCTCGTGGAAAAGAGCTTCCTTGGAACTCTGGTGGCACTGCCGCTGCTCCTAGCTCTGGCCGCCGCACCAGTACTGTACCTCTTTCAGAAGCAACGGAAGTCCCAAGGTAAGCATCCGTGAGGCACTTGGCTACCTGACGGGATGCCAAGATGGCAGCACCCTCTGGTGAACTGGGGGAAGAGACTAGAAAGGAACTTGGAAAGCAAGGAAGACTCACTCACCAGCTCCTCTTGCTCCTTCCTTTCAGAAAAACTGAAGAAGAGAACAGAGAAAGACAAAGGTGAGCAGGGGCAGAGGTTGATTCACCTGCCCAGCAGAAGCTAGGATATAGGGTCCACAGTGCTAAGAGGGGGCAACCCTGGTCTGCATGGTTTGGGGGGAGCAGCACCTCAGCAATCAGTCATCAACATTTTTCTCTTTTCTCTGCAGAGAAACTCACAGCAGAGCTGGGTAAGTGCTAGCTACAATGAAGTAACCATGATAGACATGATGGGATGAAGGGCCTGTTGCTTCTAGGACCTCTTAGGAGAGGGAAGGATGCAAAAAACTCTTTTCTCTCTTTTACTTTATTTTATTTGCTCTTTTTTTGAGGGGGTGCCACACCTGGCACTGCTCAGTTTTTTACTCCTGGCTCTGTGCTCTAGTATATGGTGGGGATTTGAAGTAGATGATTTGTGAACACACCTAGTGATGCTCAGGATTACTCCTGGCTCTGTACTAAGGAATTATTCCTGGCAGTCCTTAGGGGACCATATGGGATGCTGTGGACTGAACTTGGGTTAACCGTATGCAAGGCAAATGCCCTCCCAACTGTACTATTGCTCCAACCCCTGAAGAACATTTGAATGCTTCTATGGCTCTCGTAACTCCATTCCTAATGGACTCAGACCTAGATGACAAGGAGGTTTTTCTTTCGTTTTTTTTTTTTTTTTCTTTTATTTTTTGCCTTTTTTGGGTCACACCCGGCAATGCTCAGGGGTTTCTCCTGGCTCTGCACTCAGGAATTACTCCTTTTGGTGCATGGGGACCATATGGGATGCTGGGGATTGAACCTGGGGATTGAACCTGGGCTGGTCTCATGCAAGGCAAATGCCTTTCCCACTGTGCTATCACTCCAGCCCCTGACAAGGAGGTTTGACCTATGACTCTGACAGAGCCTACCAATACCCCTAAAAATGATTCAATTTACTTTCCAATATTCATATGCTCACTTCCCTTTGGCTTGCTTTCCCAGGTTCGCTTTCTCTCTTTAGTAAAATCACCACCAGAAGAGATGGCACCTATAATTTGCACCAAAGCGAGAATTAAATTTCAGGTCTCTTTCCTTCCCAAGGGGATTCAGTACCTTGAAATCATGCATACATGTGTGTGCATGCATGCATGCGTGTGCTTTTGTTTGGGGTTGGGAGTGTCTGTGATTGTAAAGAAGAGGAAAGCATAGATCTTAAGGAAGGGGAAGGAAAAAGGCACCAGTGAATGGGGTGGGGGAACTTCAAGAATCACCTTGCCTTCCTCAGTAAAACTCAACCGAAGCTATGAGATTGGGAAGCTTGACTTGCAGTGTGCCTACTTGTACAAGGGGAAAACAAAAGAAATAAAATGACCAGGAGAGAGAGAGAGAGAGAGAGAACAAGAAAGAGAGAGAAGTGGGTAGGCATTTGACTTGCACACAGCTGACCCGAGTTCAATCCCTGGCTTCGCATATGGCCCCTAAGCACAACAGAAGTGATTTCTGAGCACAGACCCAGGAGTAAACCTGGAGCACAACTGGGTGTTCCCTCCTCCCCACCAAAGAGAAAAGAAACAATAATATACAATCATTATAAGTCGTTAACTGAATTAAGGTATAAAGTTGTCTCCACCAGGAGCATTCGTCTTCAAGAGAGGGAACAGAATGGGGAGATGAAATGAATCCACGTCCAGTGAAACACCAGAGTCCTTGGAATCAGACCAGGAGTGACATTTAGACTTGATATCCTCCAGTCCCTTAAATAATACACCTCCCCTGGGGCCCCTGAGACTCAAACAGGCTCTGTCCATGCTTCTAATTACATAAGACTTGCTCTCCATGAAAGTTATGATTTTCTTTATTTTCTTCACTTGATCACTTGGCATCCCGTTATTCATTTGATTTGCTCAAGTGGGCACCAGAAACATTTATTTTTTAAAGTATTTTATTATACCACTGTGATATATACAATTACAAATATATACAATTAAAAAGTTCATATTTGGGTTTTGGTCATACAGTGTTCCAGCACCCATCTCTCCACCAGTGCCCATCTCCCACCACCAAAGTCCCGGTTCCCTCCCCCCCCCCCAGCCCACCCCCCATGGCAGGTTCTTTATTTCTTTCCCTTTCTCTCTCTTTCTCTTTTCCTTCCCTTCCAGACTATGGATTACAGAACATACATTAAAGGGTTGTCATGTGTATCTTTTTGCCTGTATTTAATGCTCAGTTCTAGGTTGGTATTAGTACCCTCGACAATGTTAGCACACTGAGTAACATTTATTTTTGCTTTTTGGGTCACACCCAGCGACTCGCGGGGTTACTCCTGGCTCTGCTCAGGAAATACTCCCGGCCATGTGTAGTTTTCTGTCTGACTGCCAACAAGAATTTTGAACTTAAGAATCCTGCAAAGGTGGGGGCCAGAGTGATGGTCCAGCGGATAGGGCATTTGCCTTGCATGCAGTCGACCCAGGTTCAATTCCCGGCATCCCATATGATCCCCAAGCACTGCCAAGAGTAATGCCTGAGTTCAGAGCCAGGAGTAGCCCCTGAGCATTGCTGGGTGTGACTCAAAAAGCAATAAATAAATAAATAAATAAATAAATAAATAAATAAATAAATAAATAAGCCTGCAAAGGGCTGGAAAGATATAGGTAGAGTGCTTGCCTTTCATACAAGGCAAGCAATTTTTAAGTGCAGAGTAGGGAATGATCCCTGAGTATCACCAGGTTTGGGAAAGGAAGGAAGGAAGGAAGGAAGGAAGGAAGGAAGGAAGGAAGGAAGGAAGGAAGGGAGGGAGGGAGGGAGGGAGGGAGGGGAGGGAGGGAGGGAGGGAGGGAGGGAGGAGGGAGGGAGGGAGGGAGGGAGGGAAGGAAGGAAGGAAGGAAGGAAGGAAGGAAGGAAGGAAGGAAGGAAGGAAGGAAGGAAGGAAGGAAGGAAGGAAGGAAGAATTCTGCAAAGGATAGGGGGAGTAGCTCAAGTGGTAATCATGGCTTGCATATCCAAGGTTCTGAACTGATCGATCCCTAGTACTTTATGGTGCCTTGAGCACCACACATGATGCTTTCCATCACCACCACCACCACCAAAACAAAAAGAGACCCTGCAGATGCACAACACATAGATAATAAAGGAACTGGAATGAGCCGTGACTTAATTCTCAGGAACCTCTTCCCAGTGAGGTTATATAACTGCCACTGGAAGGTGGTTCCACTCGCCCAAAGACTGATGATTTCTCTGCATCTTATTACAGGGAAGCTTCAGACTGAGCTTGGTAAGTGAATTATTTCTATTTGTCCACCTTGTAGCATCCGGTTGTCTGTTCTTCTCAGATCCCAACCAGGTATGCTACACAGGCTGGGTCCCACTGGCTGTGTGGGTGGCAAGAGAGATGGGGAGACAGAGACAAGGGGCAAGTGTGACCCAGGACACTATTCTAATTCTGTTTCTTCTACAGAGTGGAGGCGGGCAGAAGGCCAAGCAGGTG
Source organism: Cryptotis parvus (assembly GCA_021461705.1). Taxonomy (NCBI): domain Eukaryota; kingdom Metazoa; phylum Chordata; class Mammalia; order Eulipotyphla; family Soricidae; genus Cryptotis; species Cryptotis parvus. The sequence goes on from JAJIBD010023456.1 coordinate 25,537, forward strand.
AGTGGGACTCATTTTCTTCCTATGGTCCATCTATATCCCAGTTACCCTCTGACTGACCACACATCATTCTGGTTGATTACAGTTCCACACAGCATGCATTAACCTAAGGTCTCTTGGAGTCTCACTTGGAGTGTGTGTGAGTGTGTGTGTGTGTGCACGAACGCACGTGTGTGTGTGCGTGTGTGTGTAACGGGAGAAGGGGCACATGGATCCAAAGGAAGAGGAAATGAAGAAGGTAGCAATAAGTGGAGAGAAAGGGCCAAAGGGAACATAATGGGGAAACTTATTTGCACAATTGAGTTGATTGGGTTCTTTGGGGGAAGGGGAGCAGGTACACTGGTAATGGATGTGGTATAATTAAGTGCAGTGCATGCAAAACCATTACTAATAGTATAGGGGCCGGAGTGATAGCACAGTAGGGAGGGCATTTGCCTTGCACACAGCCAACCCAGGTTTGATCTCCGACATCCAATATGGTCCCCCGAGCACCGCCAGGAGTACTTCCTGAGCAAAGAACCAGGAGTAACCCCTGAGCATGCCCGGTGTGACCCAAAAAGTTTTAAAAAATAACATTAAAAACCACAGGATGTCAATCAATTAGAAAAAGAGAATAAGAGGGAGCTAAAAAATATAGTGCAGAAGAGAGGGTGCTGGTTTTGCCCGCAGCCCACCTGGATTTGATCCCCAGCATCCCATATAGTCCCCTAAGCACTGCCAAGAGTAATTCCTGAGTGCAGTATCTTTAAGCCCCACCTATAAGAGATCTTCTGGCTCTGTCCCTTTCCTGACTTCACGCAGTGTGAGATCCACCAGCTCCATCCTTGATGTTGCAATTTGTGCTTTTGTGCTCCCTTTAGAGTTACACCGATTCCACTGTACATGTAGACCACAACTTCTTTTTTTTTCTTTTCTTTTTTTTATTTTCATTTTTTTATAATTTTTTACTTTTACAGTTACAAAGATATACAATTAAAAGTTCATATTTCCGGTTTTGGTCATACAGTGTTCCAGCACCCATCCCGCCACCAGTGCCCATCTCCCACCACCAACGCCCCCGGTTCCCTCCCCCTCCCCCAGCCCTCCTCCATGGCAGGTCCTTTATTTCTTTCCGTTTCTCTCTCTTTCTCTTTTCCTTCCCTTCCAGACTATGGATTACAGAACATACATTAAAGGGTTGTCATGTGTATCTTTTTGCCTCTATTTAATGCTCAGTTCTAGGTTGGCATTAGTACCCTTGACAATTGTTAGCACACTGTTCCATTTTCTGACTTACATAGCCTCTGACTCCCACACGTTTGTGATAATTTCCACCTTTGACAAGACCTCCTGATATATGTTTCACTTGACCTAGGATATTGGTATCATAATATGTACACACACACACACACACACACACACACATATATATATATATATATGTTATGCAGATAAATGCAGTCATTTTGTATCTGTCTCTCTCTCCTTCTGGCTAATTTCGCTCAACATAATCTTCTACATGTCCATCCATTTATAGGCAAATTTTATAACTTCATTTTTCCTAACAGCTGCATAGTATTCCATTGTGTAGATGTACCAAAGCTTTTTTATCCAGTCATCGATTTTCGGGCACTCTGGTTGCTTCCAGATTCTGGCTATTGTGAATAATGCTGCTATGAACATTAAAGTAGGGATGGTGTTTCCGCTGTGTATGTTTGGTTTCCCAGAGTAGATTCCCAGGAGTGGTATGGCTGGGTCAAATGGGAGTTCAATTTCTAGTCTTTGGAGAAATGTCCATATTGTTTTCCAGAAAGGCTGTACCAGCCGGCATTCCCACCAACAATGGATGATTGTCCCCTTTTCCCCCACATCCACGCCAGCACTTGTTGTTCTTGCTCTTTTGAATATGTGCCAGTCTCTGTGGTGTAAAGTGGTATCTCATTGTTGTTTTGATTTGCATCTCTCTGATGATTAGTGATGATGAGCATTTTTTCATATGTTTTTTTGACCATTCGAATTTCTTCCTTGCTGAAGTTTCTGTTCATTTCTCCTCCCCATTTTTTGATGGGGTTGTTTGTTTTCTTCTTGTAAAGTTCTACCAGTGCCTGATAGATCCTGGATATTAACCCCTTATCAGATGGGTATTGGGTGAATATTCTTTCCCATTCTGTGGACTGCCTTTGTATCTTAGTCACTGTTTCTTTTGAGGTGCAGAAGCTTTTTAAGTTTCCAGGTAGTCCCATATGTTTATCTTTTCTTCTAGTTGCTTTGTTAGTGATGTTTCACCTTTGAAGATGCCTTTAGCTTCAATGTCGTGGAGGGTTTTTCCTATATTTTCTTCAATGTACTTTATGGATTCAAGTCTGATATTGAGATCTTTAATCCATTTTGATCTGATTTTTGTGCATAGTGTAGGACACAGGTCCAAATTCATTTTTTTACATGTCGCTGCCCAGTTTTCCCAACACCACTTGTTGAAGAGGCTTTCCTTACTCCATTTTAGACTCATTGCACCTTTATCAAAGATTAAATGATCATGTGTTTGAGGTTGGGTGTCAGGATACTCAATTCTATTCCATAAGTCCACAAGTCTGTTTTTATTCCAATATGCTGTTTTAATTACTACTGCCTTGTAGTACAGTTTGAAGTTGGGAAAGGTGATGCCTCCCATCTTCTTTTTCCCGAGGATTGCTTTAGCTATCCTTGGGGGGTTTATTGTTCCATACAAATTTCAGGAGTGTTTGGTCAATTTCTTTGAAGAATGTCATGGGTATCCTTATAGGGACTGCATTGAATCTGTACAGAACTCTAGGGAGTATTACCATTTTGACAATGTTGATTCTCCCCATCCATGAGCAGGGAATATGTTTCCATTTCCTTGTGTCCTCTTTTATCTCATGGAGCAGTGTCTTGTAGTTTTCTTTGTACAGGTCCTTTACACACTTGGGTAGGTTGATTCCTAGGTATTTGATTTTCTGTGGCACAATTGTGAATGGAATTGTTTCCTTAATATCCCTTTCTTCTCTTTCGTTATTTGTATATAGGAAAGCCACCGACTTTTTGCGTGTTGATTTTGCATCCTGCCACTCTACTATATGCATCTATTGTTTCTAGGAGTTTTTGCGTAGAGAGTTTAGGGTTCTCTAGGTATAATATCATGTTATCTGCAAATAATGATAGCTTGACTTCTTCCTTGCCTATCTGGATGCCCTTGATGTCCTTTTTCTTCTCTGATTGCTATGGCAAATACTTCCAGTACTATATTGAATAAAAGAGGTAGAGTGGGCAACCTTGTCTTGTCCCTGATCTCAGGGGGAAGGCTTTCAACTTTTCCCCCATTGAGAATGATGCTCGCTGTGTGCTTTTGGTAGATGACTGCAACTATCTTGAGGAAAGTCCCTTCAATTCCCATTTTCTGGAGGGTTTTAATCATGAATGGGTGCTGGATCTTGTCAAATGCTTTCTCTGTGTTTATTGATAGGATCATATGGTTTTTATTTTTTCTCTTATTGATATGATGTATTATGTTGATTGACTTGCGAATGTTGAACCATCCTTGCATTCCTGGGATGAATCCTACTTTGTCATGATGTATAATCTTCTTGATGAGTCTTTGGATTCTGTTTGCTAGTATTTTGTTGAAGATCTTAGCATCCGTGTTCATCAGGGATATTGGTCTGTAGTTTTCTTTCTTTGTGTTATCTCTCCCTGTTTGGGGTATCAGGGTGATATGTGCCTTGTAGAAGCTGTTTGGGAGTGCTTCTGTTTCTTCTATTTCCTGGAAGAGCTTGAATAGGACTGGCAGTAGGTCCTTCTTAAAGGTTTGGTAGAGTTCACTAGGGAATCCGTCTGGACCTGGGCTTTTGTGTTTGGGAAGACTTTTAACTACTGTTTCTATTTCCTCAATGGTGATAGGCTTATTCAGGTATTAGAGGTATTCTTGTTTCAGCCGTGGGAGGTTATAGGACTTCAGGAATTGATCCATTTCTTCTAGATTCTCATGTTTCACGGCATGCAGGCTCTCAAAGTAATCTCTGATGATCTTTTGGATATCTGTGGTTTCTGTTGTGATGTCACCTTTTTATTTCTGATTCTGTTTATTTGGGTTCTCTCTTTCCCTGTCCTTACGAGTCTTGCCAATGGTTTGTCAATCTTGTTTAACTTTTCAAAAAAAACAGCTCTTGGTTTCATTAATCTTTTGGATTGTTTTTTTGGTTTCCAACTCATTGATTTCCTCTCTAAGTTTTATTATTTCCTTTTTCTGCCTGGGTTGGGCTCCTTTTGTTGGTCTTTTTCTAATGTCTTCAGCTGTGTAGTCAGGTTATTTATGTGGGCCCTTTCTTGTTTCCTGATGAATGCTTGCAGAGCTATAAACTTCCCTCTTAACACGGCTTTTGCCGTGTCCCACAAGTTCTTATAGTTGGTGTCTTCGTTTTCATTTGTTTCCAGAAATCTTTGGATTTCCTGTTTGATTTCTTCTATGACCCATTTGTTGTTCAGGAGTGAGCTGTTCAGTTTCCAGGTGTTTGGTTTGACTTCCTGTTTCTGTGTACGGTTAACTTCCATTTTCAGTGCATCATGGTCTGAAAAGATATCTGACATTTTCTATCTTTTTTTATTTTATTTAGGTATGCTTTGTGGCTCAGCATATGGTCTATCTTGGAGAATGTTCCATGTGCACTAGAGAAAAATGTGTATTCAGCTTTTTTGGCATGAAAAGCCCTGTATGTATCCACTAGCTCTCTTTCTTCCATTTCTTCCCTTCAGGGCCACTATTTCCTTGGTGATTTTCAGTCTTGTTGATCTATCCATCGTTGATAGATCAGTGTTGAAGTCTCCAACTATTATTGTGCTACTGTTAATGTCTTCTTTGAGGTCTCTTAGCAGTTGTTTTATGTATTTTGCTGGCCCCTCGTTGGGTGCATATATGTTTAGTAGTGTAATTTCTTCCTGGTGTACATACCCCTTAAGTAATAAGAAATGGCCTTCGTTGTCCCTTCTAACCATTTTCAGCCTGAAGTCTATATTATCTGATACTAATATGGCCACACCAGCCTTTTTGGAGGAGTTGTTTGCATGGAGAATGGTCTTCAAACCTTTGACTTTGAGTCTGTGTTTGTTCTGATTATTCAGATGCGTTTCTTGTAGACAGCAGAATGTTGGGTTCAATTTTTTAATCCATTTTGTCACTCTGTGTCTCTTCATTGGTGCATTTAGACCATTGACATTGAGAGAGATTATTGTCATCGGATTTTGTGCCATCTTTCTGTTTGTGCTTGTTGTGCTTATGGGTTTGGTCGTATTACAGGAGACCCTTCAGTCCTTCTTTTAAAGTTGGTTTTGAGTCCATGAAGTTCCTGGGTTGTTGCTTATCCATGAAGTTGTGTATCTTTCCTTCATATCTGAATGTGAGTCTGGCCGGGTAAAGAATTCTTGGTGAGGCCTGCAGTTCATTGAGTCTTTTCACAATATCCCACCACTGTTTTTGGGCTCGGAGTGTTTCATCAGAGAAGTCTGCTATAAATCTTAGAGGTGTTCCTTTGTATGTGATTTCCTTCTTTGATCTTGCTGCTTTCAGTATTCTATCTCTATCTATAGTTTTTGTCCTTTTAATTAAGATGTGTCTTGGAGTATTCTTGTTGGGGTTTCTTTTAGCTGGTATCCTATGGGCCTCCTGGATCTTGAGGCAAGCATTCTTTAGTTCCAGGAACTTCTCAGCAATGATGGCTTTGACAGTTTCTTCTTCATCAGGGTTTTCTTCTTGGCCTTCTGGGACCCCAATGATCCGTATGTTGTTTCTTCTGGCTTCATCCCGATTATCTCTTGTTGTCTGTTCTGTAATTGTGAGTCTTTTTTCTATCTTCTGGTGTTGTGTGGAGAATCTTTGGAACTCGTCTTCGAGATCACTAATTATTTCTTCTGTAGCTATTATTCTGCTATGATGGCTTTCCACTGTGTTTTTCATTTCATTTACCTCATTTTTAATATCTGTCATTTCCATTACATTTTCCTCACTTCTTCTATCATGTCCTCTTGTATTTTATTGATTTTGCATTCCATTGCTTCTTTGTTTTTTTTATGATTTTAATAAATATATAAAATTTAATATATGTGAAATAAATAAAATTATCAGTACATACACGTTATAACCAAAGTTTGATTAAAAAATAAATACTTAAAAGTTGAAACATAAAATCTGCCAATATATTCTCCCATGTCCATTACTTGACCCTGATAGTTTCTCTAGGGTTATAGCACAAAAGGAATTTTTTAATTAAAAATAAATAAAGGGAGAATTATGTGAGATTGTGGTGATAATAGCCATGATATTCTACACTGCAAAGAAGTGAAACTGACATGAATAAAAATGACAGGTGATTATATCCTTTTTTTTTTTTTTTTTTGCTTTTTTGAGTCAGACCCGGCAATACTCAGGGGTTTCTCCTGGCTCTGAACTCAGGAATCACTCCTGGAGGTGCTCGGGGGACCATATGGGATGCCAGGGATCAAACCTGGGCCAGCATGGGCCAGCCACGTGTCCATTGCTTCTTTGAATTCCTTATGAATCCTTAACATTTCTTTCCGAAAGTTCTTATCAGAGAGGCTATACAACTCATTGGTATTGCTTGTCTCATCTGGACTAGTGACTACACTCACAGAGCTTGATGGAATTTTGTGTTGCTTTACCATTATGACTATTGTAGGTTGCAAATGTGGGGTCTTGGGTGACTAGATAGTATAGTTAGTAGGTGTCTGGTCTGCAGAGTTTGGGTGGGTAGTAAGGATGTAGGAACCAAGGTTCACTGGTACCTCATGCAAGATAGGTAGTAAGAGGATTGAGTGGAGGTGCTAGCGGCCAACGTGCTTTTGAGTTTTGGGATGTTCCCCGGAGCGCAGGGCCCAAGGGGCCCGGAGGTGAAACCAAGGCAGTTTGCCTTGGTTCCCATTGATGGAGTTTCCGCTCTTCCCTGGGGCAACTTGGGTCCGCGAAGACGCAGGGGTCACACACACACACCTGTGGGGGAGATTGCAGCTGGTCCCGGAAACGCGGGGCCCAAGGGGTCCACGGTGAAAGAGGTCCAGCGGTGAAACCAAGGCAGTTTGCCTTGGTTCCCGTTGATGGAGTTTCCGCTCTTCCCTGGGGCAACTTGGGTCCGCGGAGAGGTAGGGACTTCTTTTTTTTTCTTAAGTGGAAATTTGTGACCTGGCTTTGTGACCTGTGGTCTACAAGTCATGCAAGTAACAGAAACAAAGCACTGGGTCACATGTAGTCAGTTTGTAGCCCAATAGGAGCTCTGACAATCTAAGAGTAGAGAAGACGGGAGACTAGTGTGGGGCTTACCTGGCCATGCTCAGGAATTACTCCTGGCAGTGTGCAGGGGATAATATGGGGTGCCGGAAATCCAACCTGGGTTGGCCACTTACAAGGCAAATGCCCTATCCACTGGACTATGGCTCTGGCCCCACTTCATTTTTTAAAAAACTTTATTTAAACACCATTATTTACAAAGTTGTTCACTGTACAGTTGTTTTAAGTATTCAATATTCTAACACCAAACCCACCACCAATGTGCCCTTATCGCCACCAAAGACCCTTGTTTCCCATCCCTCCCATGCCTGCTCCCTTAGCAGGCACTAATTATATTGCTTATTACAACATATATCTCAGAATGGTATTGCCAAAGTCATGACCTTTTTACCACAACTTTTTTTCTTTTTGTCCTTTTGGGTCACACCTGGCGTTGATCAAGGTACTCCTGGCTCTGCACTCAGGAGTCTGCATCCCTTATGGTTCCCTGAGCACTGCCAGGAGTTACTGGCAGGAGTTACCCCTGGCAGTGCTCAGGGAACCATAAGGGATGCCAGGGATAGAAACTGGGTCAACAGCATGCAAGGCAAATGCCCTCCTCACTGGACTATCGTTCCAGCCCCAAGACCACAACTTCTTGATCTATTCATCTGTAGTTGGAAATTTGGGTTATTTCCATATCTTGGCTATTGTACCAAGTGCAGCGATGACGATGGGTGCTCATATGTCCTTTTGAATGAATGTTCTGTGCTTTTTCTTTCTTTTTGGTTTCAGAGTGGAGAGCCGCCCGGCAGCACGCAGGTAACATAAACAAAGCACGGGGTCACGTGTAGTTAGTTTGTAGCCCAACAGGAACTCTGACAATCTAAGAGTACAGAAGACGGGATACTAGTGTGGGGCTTACACACAGAGACACCCAAAAAGTTTGGGGCACACACATCTGAACCACCTGCCTGCATGTTCAAACATGCACATCCATACATGTAACTGCACACATACAGAGCTCGCTGATTTTACTAGGTCTGTTTCTATCTGGCAGAAAGGCTGCAAGGACCTGTTTGCAGAAAAAAAAAGATTTAGAAAGCATCTCAGAGTGGCTGGAGAAATAGTCCAATAGGTTGGGCACTTGCCTTGCATGTGGCCAACCTGAGTTCAATCCCTGGCATTCCATATGATCCCCTGAGCCCAACAGGATCAGTGATCCTGAGCACAAGCTAGGAGTCAGCCCTGGCTTTGTTTTGGGGGTGTGGCTAAAACAAAGTGGGAAAATAAAAGTTCTTCCAGAAGCCAGGTCACAAATTTCCACTTAAGAAAAAGTACTTCCCTTCTGAATGCATGAAAACTTGTTGCTGTGTTATGTTGGAGTTTTCAATGATTAATAACTTCATGAAACTTTTTTAAGGGTGGACTAACACTTTATAGAGTAATTTAGCACTTCATGAAACTTGTTTTAAAAAAGTAAAATCTAAAATTATAAAACGGAGACCCAGAGTGTTCAGGGGATGCTCTCAACACACCCTGAGTGGTAAGGCCAGCCAGGATGCGGACATGTGCTAAGCTCCCTTTTCCCAGGAGCTGGAGCGGTGGGCTGGCCTCCATTCCCAGGACTCTATTTTTCTTGCTTGTAGGGACCAGCTCCAGGCGAACAGGCCTGAAGCAGGGGTGTTGCAAGGATTAAGAAAGAGACAGAAATAAGAAAGAAAAAACCATGGGATCAAGATGCTCACGTCCTCCTAGGCTGAGAGTCCTAACTGTCCTCCACCAACAGAATTTATTGCTTAGAAACAATAATCATTAAAAGGAGAAGAACAACATTCTTTGGTCAGGAGCTAACAGTCTTGATCTATCCCGGTTTATTACATATCCAAGGGAGTCGGGTTTTGCGATAACTTAAACATAAAGGGGAAATTCTTCCAGGTTGGAGAACAGAGATAGAGCAGGAAGGACCCAGACAGGACCCCCAAGAGAGTCGGCATTCAAGGACAATATTCCATCTCCAGGCCAGCATTCTGGATTCTGGTTCCCAGTACTTGCTTGCTTTTTTTTGTTTGTCTTGATTTGAGGGCCATACCCTACGGTGCTCAGGGCTTTCTCATGGCTCTGAGCTCAGGGATCTCTCCTGGTGGGGCTCAAAGAAACATATGGGGTGCCAGGGGTCGAACTTGTGTCGCCAGCCTGCAAGGTGAGCTCCTACCCACTCTGCTACTGCTCCACTCCCGTCTTTTTGCTTCCTTGGGGAGGGGGTGAAGAGGAATGGGGAGCCGCCACACCGGTGATGCTCAGGGGTTACTCCTGTCTCTGCATTCAGGAATTACTCCTGACGGTGCTCAGGGAACCACATGGGGATGCCAGAGATTGAACCTGGCCGGCAGCTTCCAAGACAAGCCCTAACCGCTGTCCTGTCAATACAGCCCAGTCTTGCTTACTTTCTGTCCATCACATACCTCCTAGAGAAATCCAGAGTCTTCCAGTCCTCTGAAGATTCCTCTGATTTTCAAAAGTGCAGGGGGTGTCTTCAGTCCGGAGGGAAGGACCTACGGGTGTTGGGGTTAGGGGTGATTGAGGGAGGGATATTCCACCAGGGACCCAAAGGAACCATCCACTAAGAGCTCCATTAGGAGTAAATGTTTCCTGCACTTGCAAGGCACTAACTCACCCCCTAACCCATGTCTCTGTGTAGTGGACTTGACCCTGGACCCGACCACCGCACACCCCGCCCTAGAGGTCTCTGTGGATGGTAAACGCATCTCCTTGCGCTCGGGATGGCCAGAGCAGGTGGCGGGGCGCTGAAAACACTCGCTCCTCGGAGCACAAGTGTGCGCTGAGCCGCGAACACTTCTCCGTGGGCCACCACTATTGGGAGGTGCACGTGGGCCACCGCAGCGGCTGGTTTGTCGGCGTCTGCCTGGCCAGGGCCGGGCAGGACGCAGGGTGGACCGGACGCCTGAGCCCAGCCAGCGGCTTCTGGGTGATGGGGCTGTGGAACAGTTCGCGAATACTTCGTGCTGGATACACACCGTGTGGCGCTCAGCCTGCGCGTGCCACCGCGGCGCCTGGGCCTTTTGCTGGACTGCGACGCGGGGACCCTGTCCTTCTTCAGCGTCACCGATGGTTCACACATTTTCACCTTCCACGACACCTTCTCGGGCCCGCTCTGTGCCTATTTCAGGCCCAGAACACAGGACCCGGGTGTGCCTGCAGAACCACTTACCATCTGTCCCGTGCCGGCCAGGGGGACCCAGACCCCCCAGAAGACGACAGTGGCTTCTGGCTGCAGCCCTACGAGCCTTCCGACCCTGCTCTGGGCCTATGGTGAACACCCTGCTGGCCACAGGACTGAATGTTCCAGATCCCTCCCCCAAAGATCTCCAAGACATTGGCTGAGAACTTGGCACCCTGAGTATGCCAGTATACCAACTCCAAAGAGGACCCCTCCCCGCAAAGAAAATTAGCTGAGATTTCAGAGAGATAGTACAGAGGGTAGGGCATTTGTCTTGCACGCTGCCAATCCAGATTCTATCCCCAGCATCCCATAGGGTCCCCAGAGTACCACCAGTAGTGATTCCTGCCTGAGCACAGAGCCAGGAGTAACCCCTGAGCACTGCTAGGTGTGTCCCTCCTTAAAAATAATCAGCTGGAGATCCCAGGAAGGATCTGGGGACCATATGGGATCCAGAAAGAGACTTTGGCTATAGAGACATGTGGAATTTTCTTGAAGAAAAGAGGCCATTTCAAAGCTCAGCGGAATGGAATATGATGCAGCAATAACTTTTTATATTTTTATACTTTTTAACACACTTATATATTTTATGCTTTTTAATACACTTTTTATATTTGTCTTCAAAACACAAAAACGCTTATTCAAAAGGACATACACACACACCTATGTTCATCTTGCACTTACTACAATAGCCAAGTTATGAAAACAGTCCAAATGCCTAGCTATAGATGACTGGATCAAGAAGTTATGGTCTGTATACCCAGTGGAATATTATGCAGCTCTAAAAAGAACAAGATCATGCAACTTGCAGCTACATGGATGGAGCTGGAGGATTTCATGCTGCATGAAGTCAGTGAGAAGCAAAGGGACAGAGACAGAACGATCCCTCTCATACGTGGGACTCACAGAGACACAGTCAGGGAGCAACAAAGAGCTATAGGCTACAAAGTGGGAGAACTGTGCAACACCACTGAGTTTTTAGGGGAGTGCTTAAAAGGGGAATGTGTCGGGGTCCTTCGGGGAGGCAGGTGGCACAGTGGTGTTAGAGTGGTGTTGGAATATGTGCATGAGAAATCTTTCTCTTTTTGCAAAACCATTATTAAAAGCATCACAAAACACAGAATCTCAGTGAAAATTTTAATAAAAAATAAAATTTGTGCTCAGTCAGTTTTCTCAAAGACAGGAAATATAAAAAAGTGCAGGAGAAAGGAAAGAATAAATGTGAGGGTTGTTTTCTTTTTTGGGGTTTTCTTTGTTTTTAGACAATATCCAGCAGTGTTCAAGGATGATTCCTGGCTCTGTGCTCAGGGATAGCTCCTGGCAGGGCTCTGGGGACCATATGGGATGCCAAGAATCAAACCTGGGTCAGCCGTATACAAGGCAAACTCCCTACCAGCTGTGCTATCGCTTTGGCCTGAATGTATAGACAGATGGAACCTCTGGTGGTGAATCATAGAGATTAATGTTAGCTAGATATAGAATTTGATGCATGCCATTCCTATCTTCATCTACTTTGAGGTCTTGGGGAAAAAAATAACAGACCTGGTACACAGCATTTGGGGTTCATTTTGTTTTGTTTTGTTTTGTTGACTGTTCTGGATCACAACCAGAGTAGCTCAGGGGGTTACTCCTGGCTCTACACTCTCAGCAGTGCTCAGAGGGGACCATACGGGATCTGTGGATAGAACCGGGTCCACCCTATGCAAGGCAGATACCCTACCTGCTGTACTATTGCTCCAGCCCCACAGCATTTGGTTTTTAGTATTATTTTCCACTTGAAAAAACCAAGTCTCTTGGGAAAAACCATTGACTGTGGACTAGGGCAAGGGCAACACAGATGGGCACGGTCACTGTCACTGTATCACTGTCTTCCCATTGTTCATCAATTTGCTTGAGTGGGCACTAGTAACACTCCATTCGTAACTAGTAACATCTCCATTAGTCCTGTCATAAGCAAGTGTAACCCAAGGGCATCTACTTGCACCAGGGACAGGAGGAGCCCAAAACCATTCTTCAGGTCATGGAACTGAGGTCCATAATTGTTACTAGTTTTTGGCATAACAAGTAAATAAAACATGGGTAACTTGCCAGGCTTTGTCGTGTAGGTGGTATAGTCTCAGTAGAAGACTCTCAACTCGAGCATTTACTGATGAAATTTAAAGGGGGAAGATCTGGTTTTCTCTTGGATGGAGCTCTGAGGAACTATGGAGTCTGAATGTTGAGAATGATTAACTGCATGATGTGTGGGTTGCTCTGGCTTCTCGCCAGGCTTACTGGTATCAGTTAAAACATGTCTATAACTGTTTACTATGTATAAATGTGAAAGATCTTGGGAAGGACCTTATCCTAAAATCAGCATTGGGTCTGGCGTGGGTGGGTCTCTCTCTTCCAGGGAAACTGGCATGGAGGTGGAGGAAAGGGCAGGGCCCAAAACTCCACTCTGAGTCCAGTCAGCGTGGTCTCTCCCCTGACCATGAGAGCAAACCCTTGGAGCAATGTTGGACTCGGTCAAGGGGTTGGCCGGGCCCCTTACCTGGAGGTCAGCTCCATGGGTTGCTTCCACATGGGGCCGGCCAAGCAGCGCAGCTGTGGGTCTGAAGTGGATGGGTTTGGATCTCTTCCAGGGTTGCAAATTAGCTGAGTCTGGCGTGGGTGGGTCTCTCTCTTCCGGGGCAACTAGCATGGAGGCAGAGGGAAGCGGCAGGGCCCAAAACTCCACTCTGAGTCCAGCCAGCGTGGTCTCTCCCCACCTATGAAAGCAAACCCTTGGAGCAATGTTGGACTCGGTCAGGGGCTGGCCGAGCCCCCTTACCGGGAGGTCAGCTCCATGGGTGCTTCCACATGAGGCCAGCCGAAGCAGCGCAGCTGTGGGTCTGAGACCCATCCACTTCAGACCCACAGCTGGGCACGATATTCTTATTTATAATAAGAAATGCATGTTTAATCTTCGACCTAGATTCTGGAACATAGCTCCTAAAACTTCTGGAATTTCCGAAATGATAAGAACAATAAGGGTATTTCTGATATTTATAACAAACCCATTCACCGCTGTTGAGTCAACGGGATCATTTTTGAGTTATCAGGATAATGTTCTTGGAAGAAGTTTTGGTAAAACCTCTAAGATTAGAATTGGTTAACAGAAAAACCAACTCTATGATTAGAGGGTTTTAGCCATGTCCCTCTCCCCAAACTCTGGTGAGCGGGTATTGAAGATTGAGTTGAAACACCATTGGTCAAAGATTTGATCAATCAAACATGCCTATGAAATCATCGTCAAAAAAATTGGACTGGACTGGTAGAGTTTTTAGGTTGGCAAACCTTGGGCAAATGGTGAATTCAGAGAGAAGAAAGCTTCATGCATACTTCCATATGCATGGTCCTAAATGTCTCTTCCATCTGGCTACTCCTAAGTGATATAATTTCATAACACATCAATAATATAGAAAGCAAATTACTTTCCTGGGTGCTATGAGATACTCCATCAGGAATCCTAAACTTTACCTGCAGTTATGCCTGAAGTAATATAATGAAAAGGAAACCTTCAATCACTGTTGGTGGGAAGGCCATCCGGTACAGCCTCAGTGGAAAACAGCATAACGACTTCTCAAAAATATAAGAACAGAGCTTTTTTTATGATTCAGTGCTTTCATTTCTTGGTATCTACCCTAAAACTACAAAAACTGAAAAAGATCCAAACACACCTGTGTTCACATAGTTCACACAGTGCCAACTACAATATCTGGAAACAACCCACATTTCCAAATTTGGGTTGAATTGAGTGAATAGGTAAAGAAATTGTGGTGGGGCCAGAGTAATAGTCCTGGCCCTATTTCTATTATTCAAGGGTAATGGTCTCATACTATGGGTCGCTTTTTTTTTTTTAAATCTCACTTGGCCCTTTAAACAGAATGCAAGATTCGGTAAAAGGTGTATGATCACATTTCCAGTTGAACCACTCCAAATTTAAGGTGTGAATTAGAATAATATGAATAGGAAACTGGAGCAATAGTACAGCTGGAAGGACATTTGTTTTGCATGTGGCAGACCTGGGTTTGATCCCCGGCATCTCATATGGTCCCCCAAGCACAGCCAGGAGTAATTCCTGAGTGAAGAACCAGGAGTAAATGCTGAGCATTGCTGGTATGACCCAAAAAAGCAAAAAAAAAAAAATGGATGGATGGCTAGATAGATGAAACTAATGGGGCCTGGGCATCAAACAGGATTTCTCATGACCTCTTTCTTCCCGAAATACTTTGACCTGGTTCCAGGAATATAGAAAAGATAGTGGGACTGTAGCGATAGCACAGCAGGGAGGGCATTTGCTTTGCATGCAGCCAACCTAAGTTCCCATAGGGTTCCCTGCATCCCATAGGGTCACCTGAGTATGACCAGGAGTAATTCCTGAATGCAGAGCCAGGAGTAACCCCTGAGCATCTCTGGGTGTGGTCCCAAAAAAAATAATATAAAAGATAGCTAGACAAATCAAACATTTATTCACAATAAATAATAATGGAATTTATTTTGTTTTGCTAGTTTTGGTTTTGGGGGGTCACACCTGGTGATGCTCAGTGCTTAATTCTGGTTCTGTGCTCAGGGATCACTCCTGGTGGACTCGGGGAACCATACTAGAGTACCTCACCCAGTGTACTATTTTTCTGGCCTTCCATGAACATAAGTTATAAAACAAATCTTGCTTCCTGAAAGGACATAAGTTTTTGAGGGGGAGGCACACCTAGTGATACTCAGGATTACTCCTGGCTCCACACTCAGGATTATTCCTTACAATGCTCAGGGGACCAGACGGGGTGCCAGGGATCCAACCCAGGTCAGTAGCATGCAAGGCAAGTGCCCTCCCGCTATACTATACTATCACTCTGTACCCAAGAGAGGGACTCAGCTCCAGACACATACCAGAAGACAAAGACGCAGGACGGCCAACATTCCTATTTCCTCCAGCTCCCCACCATCTTTCTCAGAGCCCTGGTTACCTCCTTATTTCTCAGGGTATAAATGAGAGGATTGAGCATGGGGGTGAGGGTGGTGTACAAGATGGAGGTGACTCTGTCCCCCACTGGTGTCCTTGCAGAAGCCCGTTGCATGTAGCTGAATATGGCACCACCATAGTAGAGGCACACAACAGTCAGGTGAGAGGAGCAGGTGGCCAGAGCCTTCTGCTTGCCCTCAGTGGATGCCATGGCCATCACAGCTGAGAGAACCCGGGCATAGGAAGCCACAATGATTCCCAGAGGAAGCAGCAGCATGATCACACAGCAAGCATAGAGGAGGTCTTCGAAAAGGGAGGTGTCTTTGCAAAACAGTCTGAGCAAAGCGGGGACCTCGCAGAAGAAGTGGTCCACCTCCCGAGAGGCACAGTAGGGAAAGGTGAAGACCACACTCACATCGATCACGCTATCGGATACCCCAGCCAGCCAACACGCCAAGGCCAGGATGGAGCAGGTCTTCCAGTTCATGAGTACGGGGTAGCGCAGGGGCTGGCAGATGGCCACATAGCGGTCATAGGCCATGACGGCCAAGAGGAAGCACTCGGCCCCTCCAACGACATTCACGAGAAACACCTGCGTGCTACAACTTCCCCAGGAGATGCGCCTCTGACCCGAGAGCAGGTTGGCTATCATCTTCGGCACCACTGCGGCCATCATGGTCAAGTCCATAATAGACAAATGGCTGAGGAAGAAGTACATGGGGCTGTGCAGACGCCTGTCAGCCTGGATCAGGAGCAGGAAAAGGAGGTTGCCCAGCAGGGCAGCCATGGCAGCCAAGAAGACAAGGGCAAAAAGGAAGGTGTTGGATGGTGACAGGTCAAACAAGCCCAAAAAGGATGAAGTCTGACAGGAATGTTTGGTTCCAGAGTTCCATGATGGCAGACCTGAGAGCAAACACAGC
Source organism: Cryptotis parvus (assembly GCA_021461705.1). Classification (NCBI taxonomy): domain Eukaryota; kingdom Metazoa; phylum Chordata; class Mammalia; order Eulipotyphla; family Soricidae; genus Cryptotis; species Cryptotis parvus. The sequence continues at coordinate 41,946 of JAJIBD010023456.1, forward strand.
AGTAGATAAAAAAGTCAAATGGCTCCTGGAGCTCCATCATACCAGGGAAATTACCCTCTCCTATTTCTTCTAGAACAGCATTATTTGATATTTTTTTCCAACCAGATTCCAATTTTGATTGCTTCCTGTGCCTTCTACCTGTTGGCCCCGAGTCTTGCACATTTGTCCTAGGTTGGGTTCCGAGCAAGGCAACTCCAGGGATTAACTCCATTTACTAGTTCTTAAAGTTTTGACGGAATAAGAAATATAAAATTTCTTATTTTATAAAAGAAATATAAAATTTTGTAAAGAAGGGAACAGCACCAGGCCCAGACAAAGTCAGACCCGAACACCTGAAGAATCTGCCGTCGGTACTCATCAATACACTAGCTCGGCTCTTCACATGCTACCTGTCCGAATGCAAGGTGCCCTCCCAATGGAAAACCAGAAGGGCAGTTCTACTATTCACGAAGGGAGACATTCATGACATCGGCGACTATCACCCCATTTGCCTATTGTCTGTCATCTACAAGCTGATGACATGAGTCATCCTGAACAGGATTGGCAGAACACTAGATGAAGGACAACCATGTGAGCAAGCTGGTTTCCAGAAAGGATTCAGCACAATCGACCATATCCACATGGTAACCAAGCCCATTGAGATTTGTAGGGAGTACAAGATGCCGCTCTTTCTCAGGTTCATTGATTTAAAGAAAGCCTTTGATTCTGTGGAGACTGAAACGGTCATTGAAGCCCTAGCCAAACAGGGTGTTCAAACCCAATACATCAAGATGCTTCGTGAGCTCTATTACGGATTCACCACCAGGATCTCACCATTCTACAAGGAAGTGATCATTGATGTGAAAAGAGGGGTTCGACAAGGTGATACCATTTCACCAAAACTCTTCAGCGCCACCCTCGAGAGCATCATGCGACAATTAGAATGGGAAGGAATGAGAGTGAAGATAGACAGTTGGCAACTACACCACCTCCGCTTCGCTGATGACATCGTTCTAATAACACCAAACATTAGCCAAGCAGCACAAATGCTGGCTGACTTCGACCGAGAATGTGGAAAGATAGGTCTACAGTTGAATCTAATAAAAACTATGTTTATGAAAAATGAACTAGTTCCAGAGGCCCCATTCACTCTCAATGGAACAGACATCTCTGAATGCAGCAGTTATGTGTACCTAGGTTGAGAAGTCAACATGATGAATGACCTAAAATCTGAGCTGCGCAGGAGGAAGAGAGTGGCATGGAATGCCTTCAAAGGCATCGAAGAAATAGCTAAAAGGACAAAGAACCTCTGGCTCTGGGCACATCTCTTTGACTCCACCGTTCTCCCTGTGTTAACATACGCCTCAGAGACCTGGGCCCTACGAAAGCAGGATGAGAATGCTATTCTGGTCTCCCAGAGAGGAATCGAAAGAGCTATGCTTGGAATATCATGCCTCACTCAAGTGAGAAAAGGAATCTGGAGTTCCGACCTCCGTCACTATTCCAGAATCAGGGATGCTGTCTCGTTTGCCAAGGCATTGAAAATCAGATGGGCTGCACATGTAATGCAATTTGGAGATGACCACTGGACTAGAGCCGTTACCGACTGGATCCCACGGGATGTCAAAAGATCATGTGGCCGCCCACCTACAAGAAGGCCAGACTTCCTTGTCAAGACCCTGAAGGAACGGTTTGAGGCTCTTCATATTCCTGAATCAACCAGATGCCATTGGGCTACATTGGCACATGATAGGGTCCAATGGAAATGTTACTGGAGCCCCTCGAACAAATCGATGAATAACGGAATTCAAGTGATCAAGTGATCAAGAATTATAAAATAAATTTGTTATGTGCCAAAGAAGGCAGCTTGGGATTGGGAGGAAAACTGGGTATATTGTGGAGCTATTGGTGGAGGTAAGGTCACACTAGTGGTGCTAGAATAGTAAATGCTTGAAATAACTGTAGAATGAACGACTTTGTAAAGTGTTGACATGGTGTTTTTAGTAGAAATTAACCATAATAATAAAGAATAACAACAAAACTAAAATAACGATGACCCCGGGTGTAAGATCCTAATCATCACGATGACCCCAAAGGAAAGAGGAAAACAATATATATGCATACATGCATACAGACATACACACATGCATACATACATACATACACACATGCATACATACATACATACATACATAAGGAGCAGGTGTGGGGGCCTAATTGAAGAAATGTGCTTTGCATGTGGGAGTTCTTAAGTCCCTGATGTTGCTTGGTTCCCTAAGCACTGCCAGGAGTAACCCCTAACCACTGAGCCAACAGCAACTCCCACACACTGTCAGGTGTGGTCCCAAAATCAAATTCAGAGGGAAAAGGTCCCAATACTTTGGTCCCACTGTCCTGATGCTCAGAGTTGATAGATCTAGTTGGAACTGAACTGTATATGGTTTTTGTTTATTTGGGTTTTCTTTGAATTTGAAAGGGTTTTTTGTTTTTAATTTGGTTTTTCTTTATTTTGGGGAGGCTTTTGGGGGTCACACCTGGCAATGCTTAGGGCCTACTCCTGGCTCTGCACTCAGAAATTACTCCTGGCAGTTCTTGGGGAACCATATGGGATGCTGAGAATTGAACCCAGGTTAGCTGCATGAGAGGAAAACTCCCTACCTGTTATACTATCACTTCGGCCCTGGTTTGGGGTTTTTTGTTTATTGGTTTGGTTTGGGTTTTTTTTTTTTGTTTGGGTTTGGTTTTATTGTTCTTGGGTACTAAGGATTCAGATAAAATAAGGAGCAAAGCGGAATTGGCAGATAGCAAGAATGTGGTATCCTGATATGTGTGTGTGTGTGTGTGTGTGTTTGCCAGCCCTACTTTCAGGAAACATTAAGAAATAATCTTCCTTGAAATAAGCCCACTTTGGAGCCAGCGTGATAGCACAATAGGTAGGACCATTTGCCTAGCACTCAGCCGACCAGGGTTTGACCCCGACATACCATATGGTCCCCTGAGCACCTCCAGAAGTAATTCCTGAATGTAGAGCCAGGAGAAACCCCTGAGAATTGAGGGGGTGTGACACCCCCCAAAAAAAAAGAAAGAGGGGCTGGAACAATAACCCAGCAGGTAGGGCATTGGCCTTGCACACAGCCAACCGGGGTTCGATCCCTGGCATCACATATGGTCCCCTGAGCACCGCCAGGACTAATTCCTGAGTGAAGAGCCAGGAGTAATCCCTGAGCATTACCGGGTGTGAAACAAGGGAGGGAGGGAGGGAGGGAGGGAGGGAGGGAGGGAGGGAGGGAGGGAGGGAGGGAGGGAGGGGGAGGGAGGAGGAGGGAGGGAGGAGAGGGAGGGAGGAAGGGAGGAAGGGAGGAAGGAAGGAAGGAAGGAAGGAAGGAAGGAAGGAAGGAAGGAAGGAAGGAAGGAAGGAAGGAAGGAAGGAAGGAAGGAAGGAAGGAAGGAAGGAAGGAAGGAAGGAAGGAAGAAAGAAAGAAAGAAAGAAAGAAAGAAAGAAAGAAAGAAAGAAAGAAAGAAAGAAAAGAAAGAAAGAAAGAAAGAAAGAAAGAAAGAAAGAAAGAAAGAAAGAAAGAAAGAAAGAAAGAAAGAAAGAAAGAAAGAAAGAAAGAAAGAAAGAAGCCCACTTTGTTTTTTTTTGTTTTGGGGTCGTGATCAAAAGACCACCCGTGACTAAACAAACTAGAAATTGGAGGCATCTTCACTGACACCAGCTGGAGGCCGTGACAAGGGTAGCAGCCTTGTAAACACCTGGAAAATTAGTTTAGCTCACCAGGACCCCATCCCAGCGTCTGATAAGTCCGCACAAGCGTAACGGAGCAAGCATTGCTACAGAAGTGAGACCAGAAGCAGTTATTGAAGCAAATAATCAGTTGTCAGTCATCCTTAGTCACCTCCTTTAGGCCCCCCAGCCCGTTGTTCCTGTTTTCAATTCGTGAACAGGCTGTGGGCCCTTGAGGGAAGTTCAGTGTGCTTATGGACCAACACAGTTAAGTCAACTAAATAAAAATATTAACTTGTGAAAGAACTAAACTTATTGCTCCCACTTAGTCTCCCCTTCACAACTTTATGGGGCTGGAGTGATAGGAGAACACATAAGGCCTTACACAAGACTGACCCCATACAGCCCACTGAGCTGGCCAGCAGATCCCAGAGCAATAATCCCTTATTACCAGAGACAGGAATTTCCAAACTGCTGAATGCAGAAATCACCACGCACAGATTGTGACCAAACTGTAATGCTGAGCAAACCCCCATCTGCTTCTGAACATCTGCTACCAGATGCCTGACTCCCTGAGAGAAAGTTAGTGAAACCCTTTAAAGGGCTGGGACAAACTGATCCTAGTCACAGGATTTAGGACTAGGACCCCATGCAGTCACCAACTAGTAAACGCCTCAAATTTTCTCTGAGTCTCTGACTTGCACCCCAAAACAATATACCAGTATTTTCCTATCTGTATTGCTCCTGGGCTACTCCCAGCTCAGAGCAAGCAAATTCCTCCTGGTAGTTCTCATGGGAAGATTCAGTGCCAGGGGATTGACCCCAGGCCTCCTGCATATGAAGTATGTGCTTCAGCCAATTGAGCTATTCTCCAGCCTTATACATAACCCTCTCTATAACAGCACCATTACATAATCCACACATAACTAATGTGATACACAGAAATCATGCTTTTATAGACTAGCAGGAAATTTCTGCAGACCCTTGCAATTAAAAATTTCTGCTCTAAGAAAGAGGAAATGGGGGCACCTCTATTGAGGCAGCCTGGGGGTGGGCGAAAGTGGTTGGGGTACATTTGGTAGTGGAAATGGGCACTGGTGGAGGGATGGGTGCTGGAATACTGTATTACCAAGAACCAATTACGAACACCTTTGTAATTGTATGTCTCACGGTGGAATAATATTTTTTTTAATTTCTGCTCTAAACGGAAAGAAATAAAGAACCTGCCATGGAGCAGGGCTGGGGGAGGGGAGGGAACCGGGGACGTTGGTGGTGGGAGATGGGCACTGGTAGCGGAATGGGTGCTGGAACACTGTATGACCAAAACCCAAATATGAACTTTTTAATTGTATATCTTTGTAATTGTAAAAATAAAAAATTTATAAAAAAAATTAAAAAAACAAAAAAAAAATTTTGCTCTAGACTGAAATCAAACCTTCTTTCTCTTTTTTAATTTATTGACTCATCATGAGATACACTATTATAAAACTGATTATGATTGTGTTTCAGTTATACAATGTTCCAACACCTATCCCTCCACCAATGTACATTTATAACCACCAGTGTCCTCAGTTTCCCTCCTGCTACCACCACCTCCACACACCATAACCTGCCTCTGTGGCAGGCACTTGTCCTCTTTCTCCCTCTCTTTCTCTCTCCTTTTGAGCATTATAGTTTGCAATACAGAATCTGAGAGATCATCATGTTTGTTCTTTTATCTACTTTCAGCACACATACCTCATCCGGGAGCGATCATTTTTTCATATCATTGTCCTAGTGGTCCTTCTCTATCCCAGCAGCCTTCTCCACTAGCCATGAGGCAGGCTTCCAACTATGAACCAATAAATTGTTGTATCTCATCATGGAGATATTAAGGTCTTGTATGAGAGATTACTAAGAAGTTGTTACAGGTTAAGTCCTCTGAGTTTATGTCTTGTCCATTGAGACTGGTTGCCTCCTCCTATTCGGTATGCTACTGCGAGTTTATCAGTGTTGTAGTATTTGAGATGTCAGGAGCTCATTATTTTTATTGGGAAGGTACCAGATTTTTAACTGGGTGGCAGCTTTTTTTATGATTAAACACATTAGGTCTATTAAACAGGTTTAAATGTTTTTATCTTTTTTGTGTGTATTCTGAAACCCAAGTTCCTATCTTTTTTTAATATATTTTTTATACCACCATGAGATAAACAATTACAAAAATGTTCATGTCTGGGTTTCAGACATGCTGGCTTTCACAAACGCTGGTTTCAAAAAATGCTGGCTGACTTTGACCGAGAATGTGGAAAGATAGGTCTAGAGCTGAATCTAAAGAAAACTATGTTTATGAAGAATGAACTAGTTCCAGAGACCCCATTCACTCTCAATGGAACAAACATCTCTGAATGCAGCAGTTATGAGTACCTAGGTCGAGCAATCAACATGATGAACGACCTAAAACCTGAGCTGCACAGGAGGAAGAGAGTGGCATGGAATGCCTTCAAAGGCATCGAAGAAATAGCTAAAAGGACAAAGAACCTCCGGCTCCAGGCACATATCTTTGACTCCACCGTTCTCCCTGCATTAGCATACGCTCAGAGACCTGGGCCCTACGAAAAGCAGGATGAGAATGCTATTCGGGTCTCCCAGAGAAGAATCGAAAGAGCTATGCTTGGAATATCACGCCTCACTCAAGTGAGAGAAAGAATCCAGAGTTCTGACCTCCATAGCTATTCTAGAGTCAGGGATGCTGTCTCATTTGCCAAGACATCAAAAATCAGATGGGCTGGACATGTAATGCGATTTGGAGACAACCGCTGGACTAGAGCCATTACCCACTGGATCCCACGGGATGTCAAAAAGATCACGTGGCCGCCCACCTACAAGATGGTCAGACTTCCTTGTAAAGACCCTGAAGGAACGGTTTGAGGTTCTTCATATTCCTGAATCAACCAGATGCCATTGGGCTACATTGGCACGTGATAGGGTCCTATGGAAATGTTACTGGCGCCTGCTCGAGCAAATCGATGAATAATGGGATTCAAGTGATCAAGTGATCACGTGACTAGGTTTCAGCCATACAGTGTTCCAGCACCCATCCCTCCACCATTGCCCATTTCCCACCACCAATGTCCCCGATTCCCTCCCCCCTCCCCTAGCCTGCCTCTATGGCAGGTTTATTATCTCTTTCTCTTTCTGTGTCTCTCTCTTTTCTCTTCCTTCTCTTACAATTTGTGGATTGCAATACACATACTTAGAGGTTATCATGTGTATCTTTTTGTGGCAGCTTTAAACCAACTTCTTTTATGCCCAAGTCATCTTTAGTCCCTCATCTTCAGGATCTCCCTCACCCCCTTCAGCACCTACTACCTTTTTACAGGACACCCCCCCATTTCACCTTCTCTTCATCCTATGTGACTCAGCAGCAACGAATCAGATCCAAGAAGCAGGCAAAGACCTTTCCTTAGGGCTACCTGTGAGAACGAGGTGGCCCAGAAAGGCTCACACAAGTTCTCCTTCCAACTCCATAGCTCCAGATACGAAGGAATGAAACTAACCATGCAGGTTCTTTGGTGTTTCACAGAACTGATGATGAGTTCCTGCTCCGAGTTTATACCTCTGGCTGCAAATGAGATGTCTCAGGACACCTAAGCTAGCTTCTAATGAGCGCAGACATTTCTCACCAAGGCAGAAGCCAAATTAATGACTTGGCTTCACAATCCTACTTTATTCCCCACAGAACTAACTATAACATGATTATCACCATAATGAGGTTCAAGTATAAAAATCAAATTTAATGTAATATACTTTAGATTCCAGAGTTTAAAATGTCTGTATATAGAGAATAGGTAGTCCTCATATTTTATTAAATGGTTTTAATTTTCTTATTTACATAGGTCAAGATCATATAGCAGTCACTAATTTATATTTACTGATTTATTTTCTGATCTATTTATTTTCTGATTTATTTATTTTCAGAATTTGCCAGTTTTGAAAGTTTTGTTGGAGTAAACAATAGAAAGTAAATTGATTCTGTGCCAAACCAGGGCGGTTGGGATTGGAGAGGAAACCGAGTGGTGTTGGGTTGGAATACTAAAAGTTTCAAACAACTGTAGAATGAACAACTTTGTAAATCATAATGCTTTTTAATAAAAGTAAAATAAAAAATGAAATGAAAACAAATAACTGACTCTGAAGAATATCCTCAGATTTCCCCTCAGGACAAGGAAGGTAATGTTCATTGCTTCTGGGATCCTCACCAAGCCCACATTGTGGGGGTCTTGGAAAGAATGTTGTCATCATGAGTGTCAGCCTGCCAAAGAGTCCAGGAGTCTAGTGATGGATGACAGGAAGTGGTAGCTGCTCAGTTCTGC